>JACCIB010000124.1:322500-366020 GCA_018906965.1 Philotrypesis tridentata
CGCAATATTCGCTCTCACCTTTCCGTCCATGAACCTATCGCACATCTAGTCCCAGAATGTCTGGTGCATGCTTTGAAGTTACTAGCCTTTATGTGCTTGACCAGCCGAGGAAGTCCTATCAGGAGCTCCAAGGCAACCGTAGGAGTCGTCCTGATGGAACCCGTCATTCCCTTCACCACTAGCCTTTGGACCCAATTCAATGCCTTCGCGTGTATGTTCTGGTCACATTTGTCACCCAAAACAATGGCTCCGTAGGCCAACCTAGGTTTGATGATGGATACGTATATTCATCTTACTTGCGCCGGCCCCAGACTCCAGGATTTCCTTCTTCCTTCTTCTATAGTTTCAGTGGAATACTATTCAAGGCAAGCCCCTCTACCGTCTTGTACCTATTTGCACGGAACATGACGTATACCTTTCTGGGATTCACACTCAGCCTAATCTACTTACACCATTCTTCCACGAAGCTCAATGCGCAAAGCATGACTGCCGCCATCACATCTATGTCGTCGGCTCTCGCCATACCTAAAATACTATCGGCATAGCTGTTCGACCTTTTCAGCAGATAGTCCACTATAAGGCATCACTGTCTGGAAGATGCTATGCCTAAACATTCCCTTCACTATGGCCTCCCTGGCTGTGTGATGAAATGCACCATCGACGTGCAGAAAGGCCACCATCATCAGCTTTCTCATTTTCATGCCATTTTTTATTCGATAAACCGTCTATACTAGTACCGTATTTACAGACTTGCCCGCTTGGTAAACGTGCTGTCTGCTATGGAGGGAAGCCGCTACCAGACATTTTTCGTAAGTATACCTATCCAACAACATTGCCAATGTTTAAAAAAAACGAGGTCAAGCTGGTCGGCCTATAGTTCCCGGCAGTCATGTGCTGCTCCTTTCTAGGTTTTAGAAGGAAAAGTATATACCAGCATATCCGCTCGACAGGCGATATACAGCTTCTCTGAGCAGTCCCAAGTCGCGTCTTTCCATACTATAATAAAGCCGGGAATATCCGTTCAGTCCCGCAACTTTATAGGGTTCAAAAGTGTCCAATGTCCATTTTATCATTTCTCTGCTGATGAGAGTCTATCTATCGTTCAGTCATTCCAGCACCTCAAGATCCAGAAAATGCTTGATGAGTAGTGTTGAGATTATTTGTATATTCAGTATTATAAGGTGATTTCTTCTATGTATATGTTATGTTTACTTTACGCGAGTGCCTCTATTCGACCAGTAGTCAGTCGGGCCTCTGCCGTCATGCTAGTAGCATCTACCATTTGTGCTCTCTACAATATACAATATATATTTCAGATAAACTTGTCGTTATTATTTCTTCCCAACTTAATAGGTTATGGGCCCAGTGCCTATAACGACAGTTATTATTGAAGTAAAAGATTGTGTAAAATAAGTTTAAGATGTCTGAAGAAATAAATCTTCGTTGTGTCGAAAAATTCGATGGCACAAATTTTCAAACATGGAAATTTCAAGTAAAACATGTTTTGAATTCGTTAGACATTAAAGATATTGTGACTGGTGAAAATATTGAGCCACGTCCGCAAGAGCAGCAGGCGGCAAGAGCATGGGACAAGAAAAACTCCCGGGCCATGTGGATTCTCTCGTCTGTGATCACAAAAGAGCAATTGGAACATTTTATTACTTGTGATACAGCTGCAGAAATGTGGAGAAAAATTTGCTTAATTCACGAAGAAAAGTCAGAATCGAATAAATTGATTTTATTGCAAAGATACCATCAACTTAAGATGGAAAATGAGGATACCGTGATACAGTATATTTCAAAGGTGGAAAATTTGGCGCGGCAAATTAAAGATATGGGTGAGCAGGTTTCCAACGTTTCAATAATGGCCAAAATCCTTGGCGGCCTTCCATCAAAGTATAGTGCTTTTTCATCAGCATGGGATAGCGTTCCTAGTGCAAATCAAACAATTGCACATTTGCAAGAAAGATTACTGAAAGAAGAAAAACGCTTATCATCGGAGGATCAAACTGTTGATGCTTTTGCTTCTACAAGCAAACCTGCACTAGTACATAAAAATAATAATCAAGGCAATTTTCGGCAAGGACAAGGACAATTTAAGAGCTGCTATTATTGTAAGCGTGGTGGACACATATCGAGATTCTGCAGGCAACGATTGAAGGACATGCAACGTAATCAACAGACTCCAGGTAACTCAAATCCGACCGCTGGAGAACGTGTAGAAAACAAATCGAATTCGTCACATACGCAAAATTCAAATTTTCAGTTCGCCGGAGCTTTTGTAAACACTGTTATAGAAACGGGTGAAGCAAATGTTGTCTATTCCGAAGACATGCGAGGTCGCGATGAATGTATTGAAAACATGTGGCTAACTGATAGCGGTGCTTCGTGCCACATAAGCTTTCGTAGAGAATGGTTCCGCGATTTCGAGCCGGTAAACAATATTAGCGTAAGCATGGGCAACGGAAAATTATGTAATGCGAAAGGTAGAGGTACAATTTATATAAAGCGATTAGTAAAGGGCTTGTGGCTTGATGGTCGACTTGATAAAGTTTTGTATGTACCGGATTTTAAGAAAAATTTATTTTCGACAAATGTACCGACTGCGAACGGTTTAAGAGTAGTTTTCGAGAACAATCGTGTAGAATTGCAGTTAAAATCTACGAATGAAGTAGTCGCTGAAGGTGAAAAGTATTATAATGATATATGCTGCATGTTTTTTAAAATCGATTGTATCGAAGCAAATCTTAGCGACAATAGTCTGAAAACCCTTCATGAAAGTCTCGGGCATGTAAATCAAGACACTTTATTAGACATGATAAAATCCGGGATAGTTGACGGTATAGAGAAAGTCGATAATAAACGTTTCTTTTGTGATGGTTGTCATCTCGGGAAAATGCACAAATTGCCACATAAAAGTTCTAATAAGCCAATAGATGAATTCGAAGTTGGAGAATGTATTCATGTTGACCTTTGCGGTCCGATGTCCCCGACTCTAGGTGGTTCAAAATATTTTATGTTATTGAAAGACAAGCGAAGTGCGTATAGATATGTATATTTTTTAAAATCTAAGGATGAAGCGTTACGTTATTTCAAAATATTTTTTAATGAACTGACAATATTGAATAAGAAAATGAAAATTTTAAGATGCGATAATGGTTTAGAATTTTGTAATGAATCTTTCAAAAATTATTTATGTAATCAAGGTATAAAAATATGCACATCTGCTCCATATTGTCCTCAGCAAAATGGTTTCATAGAACGAGACAACCGTACAGTCGTTGAATCTGCTCGAAGTATGCTACACGAGAAACAATTACCGAAGTATTTATGGGGGGAAGCAGTTAATACTGCAGTATATGCGCTTAATCGTACGATTACGAGTAAAGTAAAGAATGCAACTCCTTATGAAATGTGGCATAATGAAAAGCCTAATGTCGATCACATGCAACCATTTGGCTGTAAAGCTTTTGTGTATATTCCGAAACAATTCCGATCTAAATTTGATGCGACGTCGAAAGTAATGTTATTAGTAGGTTATGCAAATGAGTGTAATAATTATCGGGTTTTTGATCAAGAAAAGAGAAAAATTTATGTAACCGCTGACGTAAAATTTAAGACAACAAGCGACGATCAAAATATACGAGTTAGATTTCCGATTGAAAATTCCGAGTATAAAGAAATGCAAAATGAAGTATGTAAAAGTTTCGAAGACGTTGGTAAAATTGAGAATCTATCCGAAAATGATACAAGTATCACTTCTACGAATTTGGATATTGTACCGATGGAACTGAGTGATTGCGAGTCAAACTATCAACAATGTTCGCTTGTAAATCAAGGTAAAGTCGATGGTAGGAAAAATGCGATGAAAAGAAAATTGTATGATAACGTAAACACTTATAATTTGCGAGACAGATCTAAAATCAAGCGCACAAGAAAATATGAGGCTAATTATATAAATGTCATTGAACCGATAGATTTGTGTGATGCTCTCGGTAGTCCTGAACAGGAGGAGTGGCGTGCAGCTATTCAGGACGAACTTAACTCACACAAAAGAAATGGTACGTGGACCATTGTTGATCGCCCTAATGACATTAATTTAATTGACACTAAGTGGGTATTTAAAGTGATTGTAGATGAATTTGGTGAAGTCTCTCGATTTAAAGCAAGGCTTTGTGCTCGAGGTTGCAAACAGCGAGAAGGTATAGACTATGAAGAAACATTTGCACCTGTTGTAAGTTACGAGTCTTTGCGAGTGTTATTTGCTATAGCTGCCTATGAAGATCTAGAAATCTGTCAATTTGATATTAAAAC
Organism: Philotrypesis tridentata; assembly: GCA_018906965.1. Taxonomy (NCBI): domain Eukaryota; kingdom Metazoa; phylum Arthropoda; class Insecta; order Hymenoptera; family Pteromalidae; genus Philotrypesis; species Philotrypesis tridentata. The sequence goes on from JACCIB010000124.1 coordinate 326,815, forward strand.
CGCATTTTTATATGGTGATCTTGATGAGGATATATATATTAAAATACCGTATGGAATAGATTCTCAAGTTAACAAAGTATGTAAATTAAATAAATCAATATATGGTCTCAAGCAAGCGTCTCGATGTTGGAGTATAAAATTTAATTCATTTTTAAATAGATTTGGTTTTAAAAAATGTGAATCTGAATGTTCTGTTTTTGTATGTAGAGTGAATTCAAATCCTGTATACTTAGCGCTTTTTGTTGATGATGGACTGATAATAGGGAAAAATGATGAACTTATTTCTATCGTAGTAAGTGCGTTACAATCTGAATTTGAGATTAGAGTTGGCTCAGCTGAAACATTTGTGGGTATTCAGATAAATAGAGATCGTATTAACAAAACTATTTTTCTTCATCAAGAAGCTTACACACGAAAAATTTTGAAAAGATTTAATATGGAGAATGCGAATCCTGCAAATACGCCAGCTGATCCAAACTCTGTTCTCACTGCGCCAAATGAAAAATCTGAAATAGTAGTGCCGTATCGTGAAGCGATTGGATCATTAATGTTTTTGACAGTGGTAACACGACCTGATCTAGCGTATATAGTTAATAAGTTGAGTCGTTTTCTTTGTAATTACAATAAGAGTCATTGGGAAGCTGTTAAAAGAGTTCTGCGATACTTGAAAAATACATGTAAATGTGGAATAATGTTTAAGAAAACTAATAGTGAATGTATTCCTTTATATGCTTTTTCGGACTCTGATTATGCGGGTGATGATTCAGATTCAAAATCAACAAGCGGTGGTGTAATTACAATGGCTTACGGTCCGGTGATATGGTTTTCACGAAAACAAACTGTAGTCGCGTTGAGTACAACAGAAGCCGAGTATATTGCTGCGAATGCGTGTGGGAGAGAGATTGCATGGCTTCGATCTTTCTTAAATGAACTCGGTTTTTCACGTGCTGAACCGACTAAATTATTTGTTGATAATAAAAGTGCCATACAAGTAGCCAAATATCCTTCTTCGAGTCGTAAAGTAAAACACGTGAGAGTTCAATTTCATTTTATTAGAACTATGGTAGAATCAAAGGAAATTGAAATATTTTATATTACGAGCGAAAATCAGTTAGCGGATCTATTTACAAAAATGTTTACAAAAGAAAGATTATATTATTTATCAAATGCTATTGGTATGAAATAGAATATCCAAACAGGAGGAGTGTTGAGATTATTTGTATATTCAGTATTATAAGGTGATTTCTTCTATGTATATGTTATGTTTACTTTACGCGAGTGCCTCTATTCGACCAGTAGTCAGTCGGGCCTCTGCCGTCATGCTAGTAGCATCTACCATTTGTGCTCTCTACAATATACAATATATATTTCAGATAAACTTGTCGTTATTATTTCTTCCCAACTTAATAAGTAGCTCTCATAAGGCCACCTTCGCACTTTCCGCGCAAGCGTCCTCCACCTTAATTGTATCGGACAAGATACCCTTGGGGTGTTGGAGTATCCTGCACAGGTTGACAGTCTCCTTAAGATCCAATAATCGGTATAGCCAATACAGACACCTCCTCCATCCCTTAATCATAGTCTCAATAGCCTTTTTGTATGTCCCCAGCACTTTCCTAAAATGGGATCTATCGGCCTTCGCCCTAGTTCGTTTGAACCTATTTCCAAGCCTTCTGATCCCCTTGCGGGACTCCCGTGGGTTTCCTTTTTCTCCCGAGTTTGCAATTCTCCCTTTACGAATTCAAGATAATGTCCATAACGATCTTGCAACAATCCTCAATATCCTCCACCAACTCGTAGGACATAGGAAAAGCACCGATTCTCACAGCCAGACTTTTCGTGTACCCTCATCAGTTGGTCTTCATTAGGTTTCTTATAAAGCATTCCAACGTACTTTCACCACTATGTAGAAAACAATCCGACAAACAAAAGTCATCCGACATTCAGATTTAATCCGAAACCTTCCACCCCTCTATTCTTGAAAGAGGCCTCATTATGAGGATAACGTGAATGATATACTATTATCTAGATTTCTCAAACTTGGGTTTATTACCTACATTCATTACGTCCAAATTTGTGGTTACCAGAAACTCTAGCAGTCTCTCCCCTCTTGTATTTATATTAAAACTCCCCCTAACGATGTGGTGCGCGTTTGCATCGCATCCAATCACGAGTTCAGTTCCATTCCTTTCGCAATTCCTAACTAGAGTTACTTTCCTCAGTGGTCAATCCCCCTCGAAAGGGAAATAGGCCGCTTTCACAAGAAGGTTCTTTCTGGAACCCTTTCTGTCCACATACATCACCGTAGCCGCGGCTACGTCCCTTGTAAAGTGCTTTACTACCACCGTCTTCGCGTTTTTTCAGTGGTGAAAGTTGATTTTCGTGAACGTAATTGTGGTTGCTACTACAGAGCTAGTCCCGATGATCGGGCTTGCCTCCGCTTCTGTAACCTCCCAGTACTAGTGCGGGGTCTACTTGTACGGCCTCGCCCTCCTTTTTCCTCTTCTCATCCTTCTCCATCAAGGGGAAGACGTCGACCTTACTTCCCCTATGAATGGTCTCTAGTCGAGGGCCTTAAGCACCTCCACCTCCGCCCTCTTTAGAAGGACCCGCACTGTAGTCTCCACCCTCCTTCTGACCTCTACTTCCTTAGTGACCTTGTGTAACCCGGTCACCATCAAAAGCGTTCAGGGTAGGGTTTTGACGCCGAATTAACTTCATCTCAGGATCCCGGGAAGCATATCAAAGCCCTAGTCATTTTGGTCAGGTCCTTCATGCCAACTGTTTTAACCGGGTCCCTTGCCCTTACACTTTTCCACATTTTCTAGTAACCACGCTTTTTCCTCTTTGGCTTTGCAGTTAAAGATCAACGCTCCCCTCTGTTGTTACTTTTCCTAAAAATTGGATAGGCGCCCTTAGGATCGCTGATGATCTCCCCATTAATGCCATATAGAATACCGTGCGCCTCCTCTGCGTTAGGGCACAGTTGCGGAATGAAGTTGACTGTACGCCCTTTGGCCGGTACCTGTACTCTTTTCTTACTTCCTCAACGTCGAGCTGTCAGACTGCACTCTCTTTCAGGGCATCAGCTATTGTCCAGCTTCTGCCCTTGCTAGCTCCCTCTTCTTTCTCATGGATCTCGAGGGTTTCTTCCACCGGTCCTTTCCATCACTCGTAGGTGTTTGATAGCCTCAGCCTGCGATTGTATTTTGCGTGGACTAGCAGCCCTTCGCTTTATAGAACTTTGGAAATCTTTTTTTACGTTTAGTTCTCCATTGTTCCTGAAAGTTAAAAATCATCGAGATGATAGGTAAAGGTATATTGTCACGCAGAGTTATATGGACACAGAACGAAAGCACAGAACAACAGTCAACAATCGTGAAGTTGCTGCGGATTGCCATTCTGGAGTTGACCCACGACCTTCCAATCCACCTGTCTCAGACAACTATCATCTCCATTCATGAAGTCCTCCATCCACCTAGCACCTTCAACCTCTACCTATAGCTTGCAATCATAAACTCCACTCTCTTTCTATAACCTTCGGCTATTATCTTCAATCTCTACACACGATCTCAATCTATTACTTTCACCTATCACCTACATCCTCCGCTTAACACCATCAATTTTAACCTCTTAACCCTGCACCTATCACATGCACCGTTCCCATATTGCCTTTAATTATAACCTTTACACACCACACATAACCTCAAGCTATGACCTCCACCTATGACTTTCAGCCTCTCCATATCACTTCTAATTGTAAATTCCAACGTCCACCTATCACATGGACCTAACACCAACACCCAGGTCTCCGTCACATCTCCACCATAAAGTCCACCGTCTACCTAACACCTTCATCGACCACTTCTTCCCTCAAATCATATCCTCCTTCAACACCTGTCACCTCAACCTTCCACTTTCGGCTTCAATCATGACCTTCATAATTAACGTATTATTACCTACACAGCAGACTTATTACCACAATCATGACCTCGAAACCTGCAAACAATTTCAACCTTTCACCTCCACCCATAACTTTCTGTCTCCACCTATCACCTCCGATCATAATCTCCACTCTACGTATTATTTTAGACTATGAACTTCATCTTCTATATATATTCTCTACCTATCATCACCTACTCTCTTCACTTATCACCACCAACCTCAACTCTTTAACCCTCAACTTATCACCTGTGCCACCCACCTACTGCATCAAATCAAGTCCTCCATCCTCCATTTATAACTCCAATCAAGACCTCCATACACACGCATGCACAAACGCACATGCACACGCACGCATAGCCAGAACACAAATGGTTCCGTTTTATTAGTATCTTTACCCCTACTCGCTCTCCGAATTATTCGATAGATTAAATAATTCATAGTTAAATTTATAATTAATTGCATAATCAAGAAACATTCCATTGCATGCAGTAATGTATGACTTAAAATTTTCTTTTTTCAGATCATGTACTGGACAAATTCGGGGATTCGAAGGATCATAGAAGTCTATTTGGTGCAGCAGTCAGAAATAAATGCAATAATGCAGCAAAAGCTACAAAAAAACTTAAAAAATGATGTTTTTTTAAAAAAATGTAATTCTGTGATCACAAAATAATTTAATAAATTTATTGTTATGAATTGTTGTGTGCAATATTCAGTCGATTCACCCCTATAATATAAAAATCTGTCTAGTATATATTAGAACCTCACTTACATATTTATATTATAGGCAACAGTTTTTCTGTAGCTAGGCAGCACTTACATTATTGTTCAGAAGTAGCTCTCTAATCATTAAATTAAAAATACTGGTAGCCAGCAGTTTTTCTATAGTCAGACAGTACTTATTCTACTGCTCAACATTAACTATCTAATTTTTATTTTAAAACTACTAATCGGTAATAGTTTATTTATAAGACAGTAATTATTCTATTGCTCAACAATAGCTCTGTAATCTTTAAATTAAAAATGCTGGTGAAACTAATTTCTCTATAGTAATACTGTATTTACGCTATTACTCAACGGTAACTCTCTAATCTTCAAAAATAAAAATATTGTTAGAAAGTACTTTTTCTATTGTACAACACTAGTTATTCTATTGCTCAGCAGTAGCTCTCTAATCTTTAAATTAAAAATACTGCCAGACAGCATTTTATCTACAGTTACACAGTAGTTATTCTACTGTTCAGTGGTAGCTCTCTAATCTTTTAATAACAAACACTGAGAGGCAGCAGTTTGTCTATAGTAAGACAGTAGTTATTCTAATGTTCAACAGTAGGTCACTAATCTTTAAATAAAAAATACTATTAGGCAGTAGTTTTTGTGTAGTCAGACAGGAGTTGTTCTACTGCTCAGCAGTAGCTTCCTAATTTTCAAATTAAACATACTTTTATTTTACTGCTACATATTTTACTGCTCATCAGTAGATCTTTAATCATTCAATTTAAAATACCGGTAGCAGCAGCTCTCTAATCTTTGAATTAAAAATATTGGTAGAAGGTAGTTATTCTGCTGCTCAGCAGTAGCTCTATCGTCTTTGAATTAAAAATACCGGTAGGCAGCAGTTTTTCTGTAGACACAAAGTAGCTATTGTATTGCTCAGCAGTAACTCTCTTCAAAATTAAAAATACTGATTGGCAGTAGTTTTTCCACAGTATGATCATAGATATTCTATTGTTTAACAGTAGGTCACTAATCTCGAAATTAAAAATATTGGTATGCAGTAGTTTTTCTATAGTCAAACTGTAGTTACACTATTACTCTACAGTAACTCTCTAATCTTCAAAATTGAAAATACTGGTAGAAAGTAGTTTTTCTATAGTCAAATAGTAGTCATTCTATTGCTCAGCAGTAGCTCTCTAATCTGTAAATTAAAAATGCTGGTAAGCAGTAGTTTTTCTATAGTCAGACTGTAGTTATTCTATTACTCAAAAGTAGCTCTAATCTTCAAAATAAAAAATACTGGTAGGCAGTAATTTTTCTATAGTCAGATAGTAGTCATTCTATTGCTCAGCAGTAGCTCTCTAATCTTTATATTAAAAATATAGGTAGGCAGTAGTTTTTCTATAGTCCTACTGTAGATATAAATTACTCTACAGTAACTCTAATCTTCAAAATTAAAAATGCTGGTAGGAAGTAGGTTTGCTATAGTCAAACAGTAGTTATTCTATTGCTCAGTAGTAGCTTTCTAATCTTTAAATTAAAAATCCTGGTACGCAGTAGTTTTTTTCTAGTCAGATAGTAGTTGTTATGCTGCTAACCAGTAGTTCTCTAATGCTAAAATTAAAAATACTGGTAGGCAGTAGTTTTTCTATAGTCAGACTGTAGTTATACTATTACTCAACAGTAACTCTAATCTTCAAAATAAAAAATACTGGTAGGCAGTAGCTTTGCTGTAGTCAAACAGTAGTTATTCTATTGCTCAGCAGTAGCTTTTTAATCTTTAAATTAAAAATACTGGTAGGCAGTAGTTTTTCTATAGTCAGACTGTAGTTATACTATTACTCAACAGTAACTCTAATCTTCAAAATAAAAAATACTGGTAGGTAGTAGTTTTTCTATAGTCAGACTGTAGTTCTGCTATTACTCTACAGTAACTCTCTAATCTTCAAAATTGAAAATACTGGTAGAAAGTAGTTTTTCTATAGTCAAATAGTAGTCATTCTATTGCTCAGCAGTAGCTCTCTAATCTGTAAATTAAAAATGCTGGTAAGCAGTAGTTTTTCTATAGTCAGACTGCAGTTATACTATTACTCAACAGTAACTCTAATCTTCAAAATAAAAAATACTGGTAGGCAGTAGCTTTGCTGTAGTCAAACAGTAGTTATTCTATTGCTCAGCAGTAGCTTTCTAATCTTTAAATTAAAAATACTGGTAGGCAGTAGTTTTTCTATAGTCAGACTGTAGTTCTGCTATTACTCTACAGTACCTCTCTAACCTTCAAAATTGAAAATACTGGCAGAAAGTAGTTTTTCTATAGTCAAACAGTATTCATTCTATCGCTCAGCAGTAGCTCTCTAATCTGTAAATTAAAAATGCTGGTAGGCAGTAGTTTTTCTATAGTCAGACTGTAGTTATACTGTTACTCTACTACTCTACAGTAACTCTCTAATCTTCAAAATTAAAAATACTGGTAGGCAGTAGTTTTTCTTTAGTAATATAGTAGTTATACTACTGCTCAACAGTAGTTCTTTAATGTTAAAATTTAAAATACTGGTAGGCAGTAATTTTTCTATAGTTAACAAGTCGTTCAAGTACCACAAAGTTTGAACTGCAGTTGTGAAAATACTACTGAATAAACTATTGAATACAAATAGTTCTGCTAGTAGTTAGGCAGTAGTTATAGCAGTAGTTTAAGCAGTAGTTTATCCAGTAGTTCATTTCCGTAAGGGACTCTTTATGCTAAGGGTTTTAATATTAGTTATATTTAGGCAATGAATATTTTCAGAATTATTTTTAATAATTGAAAATTCTCGAACAGCCAACTCTTTATGTTAAAGGTTTTAATTTTAGTTCTATTTGGGCAGTAAATATTTGAGAACATTTTAATATAATTTATTTCCTATACATATAATATAATATTATATATAATTATAATTAAGAATCATGTATAAATAAAAGGAATATATTATAATTATTTTTACTTTGATAATTTAGTATTGTGTTAAATCCTTAAATAAAAAAACCAAGATTTATTTTATAATAATTTTCCTTTTCAACATAAATAATGTTAGGATCATTATAGAAAAAAAGAGAGACAGCAATAAATTATAGTCAAGTTAAAAAATAGCACTTATAGTGATAAACAATTAAGCTGGTTTAGTAAAGTCTGCTGCTATATATTTTTTTTCTTTTTAAGTTCGTAGAATGATCTATAACAGAAAAAAATCTATTTTACAACACAGAATTGTGTTTTATTATTTTAAAGTTTATTTTATAAAGATAAATAAAATATACGTATCTAACAGAGTAACATCCATTGAACTTATTTCAATATTATGCCATATTTTTTGTAAGTGCATTGGTGTACTTGAAATTTTTGAAAGTTTTTGTTAAAACACTATTGCACATGCATAGTATGAGTTTTATAGAATTGTAACGCATAGTAGAGCCAGCAACAGAACTAATGCTTCAGGTTAAACAATAAAAAAAATATTTGTATGAATGATTCTGAATGATAATCGAAGAAAAACTCTTTATGCTAAGAGTTTTAATTATAGTTATATTTCGGCAGTAAATATTTTTAGAATTATTTTTAATAATTTTTTCTTTGTCGTTTGAAATTTATGTTTTACATTTAAAGATTTAGACACTCTATTTTTTGACCCTAATATTATTAAATTACAATTTAATTACTAATTTATAATAAATTTATTTTCAGGTTTTTAGATGAAGATCTGAAGATTAATTATTGTGTAAGTACTTATAATGAAAAACAATATAATCAAAACTTGTTACTTATTAATAAATTATTTATAAATAAATTTATGTTTTAGTTTTTATCCTGAACATCAACTATTGTGTAAGTAATAACATACAAAAAGGTATAAAATTACAATATATTTAAATTGATATAATATTTATAATACATTCCAGTTAAAAATATATTAATAATGATTTGTTTGTATTATAAACATAAGTTATACTTAAAAAAATACTTATATATTAAAAATGCAACCACTTATAAAAATTGATGGAGACGGTAATTGTTTATTTCGATGTTTTTCATATATTGTTTATAATACACAAAATTGTTATATGAATGTTAGATTTCATATTGTACAGCATATTTACAATAACTGGAATCATTATAAAGATTATATTATAGGAAATTCGTATTATGCTAACATTTTTTATGCTAAACAATATTTTAATTATATGTCAAAAGACAGAATATATGGAAATGATATAGAAATTCAAGGGTTCGCAGAAATATATAATTTAAATGTAATTGTTTTTTCACAAATATTAAATACAAGTTATAGTTTTGGTAATAATTTACCAAATATACAAATAACTCTTTTATTAAGTGGAACAATTGATAATGGTCATTATGACATAATTAATTATAATATTATAGATATACAAAGTATAAATAACATAAATTTAAAATTGAATTTACATAAAAATGTTATGATTAAAGAAAATGATAATGAATATATTAATAATACGGAAAACATTATTAAAATGGAAAATGATAAAAATTGTTTATACAGATGTTTTTCATATTTTTTGTATAATACACAAAATTTACACATGAAGATTCGATCAAATATTGTAAAATATATATGTTGCAATTGGAATAATTATAAACATTTTATAGTAGGAAATGATTATTATAAAAATATAAATAATGCTGAACAATATTATAAATATATGTCACAAAATATGATTTTAGGAACAGAAGTAGAAATTGAATGTTTTTCAAAAATGTACAATAATTATATACAAATACTTTTAATGAATTTATCTGAAATTTTTGAATTTGGAAGTTTATCAAAAGATTTAAAACTAGTTTTATTAGTAAATGAAACAAAAGATTATAACCATTATGATATATTAGACTATTATAATAAAGATATTAAACTTGTATTAAAAAAATATAATAAAAATCATTTTAGTAATAAAAGAAAAATATATGATGAAAGTAATGTAATGAACAGAAAGTTTAAAGTAAGTAAAACTGAAGAAATTATTACTAATTGTAAAACAAATAATAAAAATTTCCAATCAAATACATCTAAAGAAACTGATTCAGAATATATAGCACAAAACATTACTGTATCTGATTTTGGTGACATGAATTATGTATGTAAATATTGTTCAGCTGTTTATTGAGTACAAGAAAATAAAAAAAGTAGTTGTTGTCATAATGGAAAGATATATTTATCACCCTTAAGTGAATATAATAACATTTTAAAAGATTTAGTATTAAATAATAAAGATTTTAGAATATTAATTAGGTATTATAACAGTCTATTTGCTTTTGCTTCTTTTAGTGCTAATGTACAGCATATAAAAGAAAAAGCTATTTATAATTTTAAAATACAAGGACAAGTGTGTCATATTGTACCTACAACATTATTACCAAAAGACAATGATCCTTCTTGTGGACAGTTTTATATATATGATGATAATATTGCAGTTTCAAAAAGATTAAAAACTAATGATAACTTATGTAACGTCGGGCCGTTTTTCTAAATTTTTTTTTCTTTTCCTTTCTTAGAATAAACTCTTCTCTCCCTACGTGTTCAGCCTAGAGAAATTAGAAAATATAAACTAGCGATTTAAGTACATATACACACCCGGTGCGGCAATGTGACCGGATAGAATACATATATTTTAAGCACTTTTCGTGGAAAACTATAAAAAGACCCTCGTTGTTTTCCTCTTTTCCACTCGTACCGATTTCCTTCGAAGGAAATCGTAAAGATGACAAAAAGTTACGACCGCCAGTCGCCGAAAAGAGTCCTGGAAAAATTTCTTTTAATAGGATCCCACGGCGATTGAAACAAAACAGTCAACATAGTCTCGAAGACGACGGGAGATAAGACCGGCCGCTGCAGGCCTAAGTGCACGCAGCTGCAGGTCGTAAAATGCGATTTACGCGCGCCGCTCGACATCTGAGTTTTTTTTTCTCCCCTCGTCTAAGATCGAAATATAAAAATAATTCACTAACACGCAATAGTTAAATATACTTTTGTAATTTTCCACTTTTTAGTTATATATTAAGTTATATTATATTCCGTTAAGATCGAACACACCTTACAATTATAATTAATTTAATTAACTCTAGGATTACCTCAATATCTACTAGTATTATTTAAACCATAAGTTTTATTACCAACATTTTATACTAGAATATTAAGCCTTAGAATACCAGAAGAAAAACAACAATTACTAAAACAAAACCTCGGAGAGACGCGAGCGAGCGAAACGAGACCAAAAAGGTACTCGACGCGCCATCCGCCGGAGGGAGTCTGGACTCTTCTTTCCCTCTCCCTCACTCGCCTCTCTCCCCCAAAAATAGGAGGCCCTTCGGCCCCGGGCGTGACCGAAATTAGAATAAGGATTTCCTATTGGAAAATCCTAGAGGAGGAGCTGTACCAAAATCTTTCTAATTGGTACTTCTCCCTCCGAAGGGCTTTTCCAAAGAGAGAGAGAGATTTTTCCTGCCCACCGACGCATCGGCGGCTGAGAGAAAACTCACTCAGTCCTTGACATTCGTCGGGTCAAGTTGACTACATCTTTTATTACTTACACTGTATTCAAACATTTTTTTTGTGGTTTCAAAATATACATTACCTAATTTTCTTGAAAATAACTCTTGTAAGAAATTTTTTTTCTCTCCTTTCATTAAATTCCTTCGACTGATTTTTCTCTTCGAATATACGATACGAACTCGGTATACCGTGATCGAGCCTTACCAATTATTGGAAGCAGTACTTCAGCGGCGATCGGTAAACCCAGGCAACCACAACCCACCGAGAGTAAGTAATCGAATTATTATTTAATTATCTACTCTTCTTCTATGAACACCTAGTTCTCGCGATCTTCCACTGTCGTTCAAGTAGGAGTCCAGTGCCGGAGGACTAACCGCGAGTTAAATTCAATAGCAAAAGGGTCTATTCAACTTCAGGATTCCACATGTCCTGTGCAAGTTGAAATAAGGCACCTCTGCTAAAATATTGCTTCGCGATAAAATCTAAAGAAATAAAAACAATACTCCAATCGTCTCTCTTCAGGAAGAAATTCCTGTTTATGAGGAGATCTTGGCAGTGTTTAAATTCAAGTTAAAATTCAGAACGCAACTACATCGAATTTTAGTTACATTGTGCCCTCGCTTGTTAGCGGCAAGGCAAGTGTAACAGAAAAATCTTGATGTTTATTAAATTGTTTTAACTCGTCGCAATAATTCCCGAAACTATATAATCAGGCATATCACTCCCTCGAAATTTCTTTTCTTTATTTCTTTGTTTCTCTCATAAAAGGGACAATTCGCGCCAAACACACGAACCTGGGCTATTAACGGCAACGTTAGGCTCAAAAATAAAAACTTAGATATATTACGTTTCCCGACGTAACAGGAAACTTTTATGGAGGCCCCGGAGGGATTTGTCCTTTTAGAGAAAAAATTTCTGTACTTATAGAGAATAAGAAATTGAAAATTATTGAGTTTGAAAAAAAAATTAATTTTTAAAATTATTGAATTTGAAAAAAAATTATTATCGAAAAAGTATTGATTGAAAATAAAATTGAAAAAATTCGTGAATTTGAAAGAAATTGAAATATTGTTGAATTTTAAATAAAAACCAAAAAATTATTGAAATCGAAATTAAATAAAAATCAAACAAATTATTGAATTTAAAGAGAAATCGAAAAAATGACTAAATTTGAAATAAATTTGAAAAATTATTGAAATTAAGAAGAATTTGAAAAACATTATTGAATTTGAAAAAATTTGGAAAAATTACGTAATTGAATGAAATTGAAAAAATTATTGAATTTGAGATAAAAATCAAAAATTTACTAATTGTATGTCTTCAAGACAAAAATACTCTCAAAGTTGTATGAAACTGAATTATATTAAAACATTTGAAAGCAATTTGAAGAATAATTTGTAGAAATCAAAAATCTAAAACCTATTGAAAGAAATTGAAAAAATAATTATTCAAAGAGGAAAATTTTTGAGTGATTTGAAATCTTTAGAAAAAATTTTAGAATTTGATAATAAGAAAAGAAACATTATAAAAACCAATTCGAATAAGAGAGGAATAAATAACTGTATATACTCTGGCTTTGTCGAGTATATACAGCTCATTATTAGATTGTCTTTAAAAATAAGAAACAAATAAATATTAAATAAATAGTGAAAATACTTTGAAAAATAATTGTATATACTCTGGCTTTGTCGAGTATATACAGCTTATTATTAAATACTCTTTAAAATAAGAAACAAATAAATATTAAATAAATAGTGAAAATACTTTGAAAAATAATTGTATATACTCTGGCTTTGTCGAGTATATACAGCTTATTATTAAATACTCTTTAAAATAAGAAACAAATAAATATTAAATAAATAGTGAAAATACTTTGAAAAATAATTGTATATACTCTGGCTTTGTCGAGTATATACAGCTTATTATTAAATACTCTTTAAAATAGGAAACAAATAAATATTAAATAAATAGTCAAAATACTTTGAAAAATAATTGTACGCACTCTGGCTTTGTCGAGTATATGCAGTCTGTTTACAAAAAGAAAACAAAACAAAAAATTTTTTTTTGAATAACGATTTTTAAATTTTCAATGCAAAAGAAAATAAAAGGAAACAACAGTACATAGGGTACAGATTACTATTTGTTTTAAACGAAAAAAAAAATTTTTAATTTTTCATTTTTCCTATTATCTCTATTAAAAATCTATTAACGGTAAGCGAAGAAAAAATAAATAAAGTAGAGAAAACCTAAATACATTGGACATTTCTGATATTCTATAGTGGCACCCTCAGTGAAGAGGAGCAAGCCTACCAAGAATCAGAGAGCCAAGAGAAGAGTGAGAAGATTAGGAGAATTAAAGGCGTGGGCAAAGCAGGTTTTGCTAGACCTGCAGAGTACACCACCACCTCCTCCTCCACTATTGCCTAAGCAGCCATTACCTGTGGATATAAGGGATATACCATTGCCTTTAGACAATAAGAAGAAATCCTGCAGCATCTGCCTGGAATACGTTAAAACCTGTGTCAGATGTTTTAACGTAAATTATAAAATTAAGAAGAGGACAGAAACGAATGTCCTAGAAAACATACTACTGCAGATGGACGCGTCAAGGCTAGGATTTACTACAGCCACACATAAGAAGTAATTACCTAAAAAAAAAAATGAAAAATTGTTAATTTCAAGAAAGAGTAATACGTAAACTAATGATAATAATAATAATAAAAGACAAAGAAAAATTTCTTCTTAAAGAAAACCTGTAAATCGCACTACAAATAATTAATAATATTATTTTACATCTGCAGTGAATCCCGAGCAGTCAATTAGTCGAGCAGCAAAGCGCCAGGCGATCAGGGAGCAGAAGAAAGCCCAAGGCGAAAATTTGGGAAAGTTGTTAAAGACTGAGCCCAATGAAGTGGCATCAATCTTTCAGACGGCGACCAGCGAGGTTCAGTATATTAAGCCGCTTACCAGACGACCTCTGGTGCCCATTGGTCAGATTTGTGTGGTACGACCATTCATGATCAATCCTGACCCAGGGGAAAGGGTAATTCCACCTCGACCAGTAACGCCGCCCATCATCCTAGACGCAGATTCACCAGCATCGCCTGACCCTGAGGTGGTGAATCTGGAAGTAGAACCACCGATCCAGCCAGGAAGAGAGCCAGATCTTATAACGCTAGACTGAAAACCTATAATAAAGGAAAAAAAGAATTTTTGTAATTAAGTTAAAATGTTAATAATTGAATTTTAAAGAGAAATAAAATTACAAGAGATTTTCTGATTATATAAATTCATGTAGATAACTATAGATGTGTATATATTAAGCAAGAACAAAGTAAAAAGAAATCTAAAAATAAAAAAAAAATCTGTGTATATCCTAACCCAATAAGAAGACAAAAACAATTAAAAATAAACCTGAATTAGAGGAGAAAAAAATTTTTATTCATTAATTCAATTAAGGAATACCATAAGAAGAGAAAAAAATAACCTTGTAGTAAGCCTTTGAATATTGTGCTATACACATATTCATACATAATTAAAGTGAAAAGAAAAATTCTATGTTTGTACCCCCTAAATAAGTATTACCTAATTGTTGATAGTGTGCTGGAGCAGGAACTACGAGGAAATTGGCAGTCGAGCCTGCCCGTATCCAGGGGATTTGGTGGCGTTGCCAAGGGCTATTAGTCCTACACCACCACCGGTAGAGCAACCTCCAATAAATCCGGTCTCACCCGGAGAACCACCATCCTTTTGTGACCTGATGAAGGTTTTGCTTGCCCAAAGGCAAGCCGAAGAAGCCTCGCAACAAAGGGTGCAGCGAATATTACATGGGGACTCGCTCCTGGCCATACAAATCATTGCTGAGGAGGCAATAAGTAATTTCTACAGCTGGGTCAGCAGCAACCTTAAATGAACAAAAATATAATCAATACTATGCGTTTATAAGGAAAATTTTGTGTAAAATAATTTTAGAATTTAATAAAAAAAAAAAAAACAAAAAAAAATTATATTAAACGAGTTAATTTCAATTGGATACCCACTTCCCTTCTATTAGTAATAGAAATCCAGAGAAAAAAAAAGAGATAGAAAAATACGACTGGAACTACCAAAAGATTCCAGTATTAAAGTTAATTTAATATAAAAAGAAACGAGAGCAAGTTCCAATAAACGACTTTTATACTATAAATTCAAGGAGAAAATAGAAAAAACTAAGTATTATTAATTTTATACAATTGGAGCATCCTCAGCAAAGTCAAAATTGTATGGAAACGACAAACCCATTGAATGTTAATCCAGTTGAAGTGATATCCTGATTGTCGATGCTCGCACATAAAGGTTGAATAGCTAGATAAAAGCTGAAAAACAAAAAGAAAATACTTTTACACAAAGGAACAGAGTTCTATTATTGAAGGACAACAGCTGTTAGAAAGCTGTTAGAAAAAGGATAAAATAACTTATCTGATGCTGATTTGGTTTGACGCTCCAAGTTTCCTTACTCGATGCCCAAAAATCACATATGCTCCTGGACACGGCTCACTGATGCAGACCCAGTGCAGCAATAGTAGGATATTTAATCATCCTAGAAATCCGAGAGAGGAATATTTCCAGCCTCTGGGAATTAGATTCAACAGGGACAATATAGCTCCCCTGCATGAAAACAATCAAGCACTCACTACACTAAGCGGACTAAAATTTTCACACAAAACTTTATACCCAGTGATAGAGGACGACTTCCTCTATCCTCTGAGTATACGTCCCGACGCGTAATTCGCGATTTTTATTCAAAAGTTCGTGCAGAAACTTTTGTGTACAACGCGCGGAGGTTAGTCATTACGGTATACGTACGCGACCGCATGGCATCGACTGACGCTCGAAGCGACGCCGTGAACGCAGCGCCACGCGGTCGATAACTCGGTCGAAGCGTAAAGGCCTGTACACAGGCCCGGTCGATAACTTGAGCGAAGCCAAGCGGTCTGTTCGCAGTTTGGTCGATAACTCAATCGACGCGGAAAGATCCGTACAAGTGGAACGAGAACGTGAACTTGCGCACGGAGCGCGGTAGACACAGTCGCCATCTTGAATTCTCGTGCGCACGCGTATGAATTACATTTTTTTTTTTGTGAATAATTAATGTTTCTGATGAAGGATAATTATTACAAACAATATCAATAGTACTTTTAATATTAAATCAATGTATTAGTTGGTAAACCAGACGAATTCTGTGTTTTTTTTTCGTACTTATATAAATAACAAAGTCTAGACCGAAAACAAAAAAATCGTGTCACTGTCCTCGTCGCCATTGTGAATTTTTAAGTCTATTCGTATAACCATACTACGCACACTTAAAGGAATTTTCTTATCGGGAATTATTTTTGACTTTATTAACGGTAAACAAATTGCATAGTTATATTATTATTGTCATTGATACCGAACAATTGTTAACCTCAACAGATATTATTTTGCAAATAAATAACTATAGTAAGTTAATGAAATTGCAAAGTGATGCTGAGTTTGAATTGATTAAATTACATATAATATCGGGTTATAACTTATACCAAATCTTTAGGAAAAATTATTTAAACACCGATATCACAGTTTATTTAACTATCCCTTACCGCAATGAAGGATATCCCATCAAGACGATAAAAAGAGATAAAGAAGTATTCGAGTATATTAAGGTGGGAAAGAAAGCGATTTGCCCTATTACCTTTAGACATTTCCCTTCGGCAATAACAAACACATTAACTGAATTATTGCGACGTATTGCCCAAGGATATTTCAGTCCATTTTCTACCTACGGAAACGAGGCAATCTTGACGAATTCTAACCTAAAGACGAAAGAAGCATTACCTCAATTATTAGAAGAAATAACTAATTTAAAGAAACTACACCTAGCTGTTAATCTTTTCTTAGAGGAATAAACACGCCCAAAACGAGGTAACAATTCTGTATTTTGCTACCTTTGCAAACCCAGTACTATTCACATACATGTAAATAAACCACTAAACCTCAAGGGGAAATTTTATAAAAATAAATAACAAATTTAAATCAATGAAATTATATAAAGACGCGGAATTTGAGTTAATCATATTACACACACGGTCCGCGTATAATTTATACCAAGCTTTTACAACTAATTACCCAAATACTGAAATAACGATTTATGTAATTAATGAACAATCCGATAAACATTATCCGGTAAAAATAATAAAACACCAGAAACGTGATTACGAATATTTAAAAATTGCAAAAAAATCTATTAGTCCTGCAACGTTTATACCGTTACCGGAATATTTGCATGAACGGGTTTTAACCCTTACTTATAAACTTGCGAATTTTTACACTGACCATTTCCAAGTAATAAATAACCAGGTCATAATAAAACCCACGACACTACAGTCCTTGCAGCTAACGGATTTCATTATTCAAGGGATTGGAGCTTATAAATTGACTCTCCAAGATATTAACTACTGGTTAGAAAAGCAAAACAAGATTGATTATAGGAATCTGATAGAGATTCCTGTATTTACTTACTGTTCTAAACCAAGGTATTCCCTCTCGGACAATAACGAGCTGTGGATAATTGAAGATAGTTTAGCGATTTTAGAGAATAACTAAAGAAAACCTTCTTGGAATACACCTTAAAAGAAAAATTTTGCTCTGTTTACAGTGCGTCCGTCCTTTATCTCCGACTTGTTGCCATCGGAAGTCAACGAAAGGATAACCGAACTAGAAACTACTCTCGAAGAACTTCAAGAAGACCAATTAGAATTTAAGAATAAGTTTAAGAAGTTATTAGATAATGTCATTAAATCAATATTGTCCGAATTAGATTTAGCAAAAGGTTTTAAATCATTTCAAATCGCTGAAAATTCAGTAACAACTCTAAAAATAGACAACGTCTACGATATTGTAGGAAGATACGATCGAGTTCAGAAGACCATAATACAGCAACAATGCTTTGCAAGTGAACAAATCGCTACACTGCAGTCTGAACTAAAAATTGTAAAAGGCCTGCTTTGTAGTGTCACCAAAGCCACGTTACACGGTTTCCAAGAAATAAAATGTAATCAACAGATTAGCAATGCGGAAATAACCAAATTAGAGAAAATCTTTAAGAAATTAACCATTAAGTAATAATAAAAAAAAAACCGCACAAAACACAACCTATATATACATAACTATATTAATACTTATTAGAAATTACCATTTATATTATACTTAATCTAAGTTATCAAACAAATTTTTTGATTAATTCAATTATTGTTAATTAATTAGTATTAAATAACTCACGGCTAGTAATAAAGAATTTAGTAATTAAATAAAAATTTATTATGTTTATAATTAATGGTAGTAATAGTAAGGTAACCAAATAATAACTCTAGTAATAATTATTTATACTATAGTCCACGTATAACTGAATAAAACCAAAACAAAAAAAAAAAAAAACCCAATACACTACTGAAGTGTTAATTGCTTAATCCTTCTTATTATCCTCATTTGTATTACCCGTAGCACCAAATCCTATCCATCCATAACAACAAAGTATCGGTCAAATCTAATGAACCATCAACATTCAGTAGTGGTTTTCAGTCGCACTGTGCTCTAAATGGTTAACTGCAAAGCAAGTGCTGGTGAAACACTGTCATCTGCGTGTTGACACCCTAACGGGTTGAAGAAATCCTTTGATTTTATACTATATTAAAATTTTTATAACTATCCTGCTCTATCCTTCATGCACCTTACGCGAATAAATGAAGATTCGGTAATAAAACTACATTTAATTGCTACTTACAAGCTAACTTTAGCTTTCCGAAAAAAATTCTTCACTTTGAAAACCACAGTACTTCTCATTACCCGCGATATAAGTAAATATCAAAATAAAGAGACTCTTACATTAAACCATAAGAATAAAAAACTAAGGTACATTCGATTAGGAGATAATAAAATCATCGCGTCTACTTTCTTGAATTTTCCAGATTCACTAATAAAAAGATTACATTATATCCTAGTTAGAATTAGCAAAGCTGTTACTACTTGTATACATTTTAAAACAAGTTGTCAAGGCGAATTAGTCGTCAATATACAATCACCATTAGATCATTTAATATTAGCTTTAGAAGAATTCTATGATAAAGAGAACACCGATTTAGATTTAGTAACTAAAACCAGTTATAACTTACTTATTGAAAATAAATTTGTACAAGAGCTATTACTCTATTAAGATAGGGTATCAGATTTTATGAGTATATCGACAGTACCGAAACATTCATACCGTTATTGGAGTCGTAATACCAAACTTAGAGGTTTATGAATAATAAAAAGAAACTCACCCGACAAGGAGCGAAAACCCTAGGTATCGATCATTTCAGTGCCGAAGACCTGGCTACCTTTGATCCTTTCGCAAAAAGAGACAAAATCTCTAGAGAGGTTCCTCCAGAGGACTCGAAGAATCAAGATCCTTTTCAGAGCAGACCACGTATTCCAAGGGACAACCCAGCTCCTACCAGAAGCGCCCAGGATAATCTAGAGTCAAGCCAGGAAATAGATTCAGACGCAAGTAATTGGACTGAATCAGGCAATTTAGCTAGAAGTTCGACCCCAGTATCATCAATTGACGGTGATTCGACTCTAGTCGACCCGGAAGATTCAGAGCCAGAATTAGACACCGATAGTATAATAAAGGGGTTGAGAGAAATTGAAAAATCAGTGATCACTGAACAACTTGATGAAAAAATACTACCTGTACCCAAGAATCTAGAAGAGTGGTACGAGGATTACCCTATTGGTAGTAGTCCGAATTCGCCATCTTCTAGACGGAACACTATTATTCCTAGACCGTCTGCCCCCAGATTGAGTTTACTTCCGGTAAACGAGGATTTACCACCACTCCCAATAAATCCAATTTTGCTCCCAGAAGAACTACCCATAATCAATATGGTTGGAGGCGGTCAGAACCAGGGCGCAGGAATCGGAGGCGGAAATGCTTTACAATTCAACCAAGTAGTGTCGATTAAAGACGCACTACGGGTTATCCCAGACTTTGACGGAAGTAATGTACCCTTCAGCCAATTCTCGGAAGCCTGTTTAGAAGCGAAAGATATGATAGAAGCGGCAGCCGAACCGAATTTAACGAGATTAATTCGATGCAAGGTCCAAGGGGAAGCCCGACAAGCCTTAATGGGACAAACTTTTACGACAATAGATACACTATTGTCATTCCTAAAGGGAATATATTCTCCAACCAGAACCGTAGCTCAATTACTTGGTGATATGGGGAACGAATTTCAACATAGTCAAGAAACAGTAATCAGCTTCGCAAATCGAGTTAAAGATTTGGGTAAAAGAATTTTAGAATCATATGCCATTGAAAATGGTACAGTTACAGACACGTTCCGCGCCTCTACCCAAACCAATGTGATTGATTGCTTCAAGAGAGGATTAGTATCGGAAATAGAACAAAGACTAGATACTGCACCCAACGACGCTATAACCGACGTAGTCAAGAAAGCAATAGCTATCGAGCGAAAATTAGCCAATCAAAAAGAAGTTAGAGAGCGCAGCAAACCGGATAAGGCACAAGCGAGTGGAGTGAGGAAAAAAATATTCGCTTGCTCCGTATGCAAAGCGCCTGACGATGATAAATGCAGTTGTAACACAAAGTGTCAATTTTGTAATCAAACAGGGCATGTATTAGAACATTGCACAATTCATGCTCAAGGGTTGTTGAAGCTGAAAATGACTTGTCAAATTTGCCAACAAGAAGGCCATACTGCCAGTCATTGTAAGCAAATAGAAAAATGCCAAATATGTAATAAAATGGGACATTCCGCGAAATCATGTAAGCAGAATGTATTTCAACAAAACCAAAACCAAATTATATGTCAAGTTTGTCAAAAAACAGGTCATCTGGCCAACGTTTGCTATAGACTAAAACCTAGAAGTAATCCCACTGGTTCATATAATGGAAGATCAAATGCAGAAGTCTGCCAAGTTTGTCAAAAGCCTGGCCACTCTGCTACTAGTTGCTATTCACTCAAGCCTCGCAATGAGCAACAGAAGCAGATAGATGCGAGAAGGCAATTATCTTGTCAACTGTGCAATGGTAACGGTCATACAGCTGCTACGTGTCGTGTCAAGAATCTCCATCTTACATGCGATTATTGTAATATAAAAGGGCATACTTTTGACCAATGCCGTAAGCGTCAGTTTAATGAAGAACAACGAACTCAGGGAAACTCTCAAGGATCTCGTCCTTCGAACGCGGGAATCGAGACCCAGAGGAACCCGGAGCGTTCAAACCAGGGGAAATTCAACAAGCTCCTGGAAGAACTCGTACCTTTGAATTAAAAACAACTTTCAAATACCTTCCATATCTGAAACTCAAAAGTAGATGGCAAGAAAATCCAATTAACATTCTAATAGATACCGGTTCTGAGCTCAGTTTCATAAAGATTGGAGCAATAAGAGATCCTAGAGATATACAAAAAGACCTACATGTATCACTCAGAGGTCTAGGACCCTCTGAAATAAGAACGCTGGGAACCATACAGTTAAAGATACGTGACGCCCTATTTAGATTCTACGTCATACCAGATGATTTTCCATTGATATTCGATGGGATCTTAGGATCCATGGATTTAAAGGGAGACTGTCCTATCTTAGATTTCAACACCAAAACCCTCAGAGTCAGACAGGGAGAGTGGCCACTCCAGTTATATAGAGATAACAATCTTTTTGAAAACCAGCTAATGAAAATAGGATCGTATTTTGAAGAGACTGCAGTCCCTTACATAGATATACAAGATCCCCCATCAGTTAATCGTGGTCAAATAATGATAGACACCGGGTCCGAGTTGAACTTAATGAAGGTTAAGTTCGTACCCGAAATTTGTGAAATCGACCATTCCCAACGCACTTATTTAAAAAGAATAGATCAAGAAGTTATTTCGACGCTTGGAACCGCGATCATAGAGATAGCAAAATGCAAAACACTTTTGCATCTAATCCCTGACAATTACCCCATTCATTGCGAAGGTGTATTAGGAGGGAAATTTTTATTGGAAAATAAGGCTGTTCTCGATTTTGATTATCAACTCTTACTGGTAAATAGGCACAATTTCCCATTGTTGTTTGATGATCTTTGTAGTAAATCAAGAACTTCTGAATTCGGACAGGGGGAAATGAAATGTATAAAGGTAGCAGGTATGGAAATTGGTAAATACGCCGAGTCTATAGGACTACCGGTCCAACCATGTGAAATCCCCCAGAGACCACTCCGGCATGTTACCTCAGTTAAACTGAGAGGACCTAGCAAATTAATTCCTTATGTGCAATTTACAAACGGCACAAAGGATGTCAGTCTAAGCTTTATGCTTGATACTGGATCCGAAGTAAATATTATCAGAATAGGAGCGGTGTTAGATAAACAACAAATTCAAACCACACAGCTCCATGATTTAAGAGGCATCGGATCAGCACCTATTACCTCGTTGGGAACGGTAAACATGAAGTTATTGGGAACCGATGTCAAATTCATAGTTGTACCTAATGAATTTGAGATCCCATTTGAGGGAATATTGGGAGCACCACTATTTAAGCCAAATAAAGGTAAATTAGATTTCCAATCAAAGGTGTTCTCATTGAACAACCATGTAATAACTTTCCACCAGCATACCAACCATCTTGCTGAATTAGAATTTGGAAGGATAGTTAATATCGATATACAGGATCCGAAGTCCTGTATTCCTTATATTGAAATACTCAACTCACCTACCTATGAACAGGGGAGATTAATGTTGGATTCTGGTTCAGAAGTGAATATCTTAAAGTATTGCATGCTTCCATTCGATTGTGAGTTAAAACCATCTGAAGTCAACTACCTAAAAGGAATTGGGGAAGAACTTACTAAAACCATTGGAATAGCAGAGGTAAAACTCCTAGGAGTTGAAGCTATCTTCCATATAGTACCCAATAATTTTTCCATCCCATGCAATGGAATACTTGGAGCCGAGTTTTTCCATCAGACACAATGCCTATTAGATTTCGAAACAAAGAAATTCAGTTTTGGTACAACCATTTTAAACATGCATTTTAATGAAAAATCAAGGAGCCCATCTGAAGTGGATGATTGCTCTGGTCCAACACCAGGCTCTCCGCACTGCAAAACCTATGCTGACAAGTATAAGGACGAAAATGAAGATTTATTAATGATTAAATCTCAGACCTCCGATTCAAGTCTCACCTTCAAAAGGAAGTATGTAGATCTCCAGGAAAATATGTCAGAATTAGGTTTAAACTCCGACTCTATAACCAGTACTACGGCAAATCCTTCCACTGAAACTTTGACTCAGCTGCTAGAGGATATCCATAATTTAAGTGACTTTGAACTCACTTCTGATTCAAGCGGTTACTTGGCTAATTATAGAATCACCACCCAAGTCGCTGAAATTCAAAGCAAACTGAAACAAAAGGAAGTCGCCCAAAGGCAGATATTCCACATTGCGCAACAAGAAATTTTTGAAGAATTACAATTAGACCCACCTACATTTGAAGAAACCACCGATATGTATAGATTACTCCATGACTATGAGTCAAAACTTACTAAGGAATATGATCAAGGAGTACCTCATCTACCAGAGATCAGAATTTTTGACATTCGAGCCAACACCGGTTCAATATTAGATAAGCTTAGACTAGATCATCTATACGGAATAGAAAAGGAACATGTAGCCAAGTTAGTAAATAAGTATCAGGATAGATTTCTACTAGAAGGCGAACACTTAGGTTCAGCTACTAATATTAAGCATAGAATAGTTACTACTACCGATGTACCTATCAATGTGAAACAATATAAATTTCCTGTTTCAATGAAAGATGAAATCGAGAGGCAAGTCCAAAAGCTATTAGATTACGGTATTATACGACATTCACAATCTGACTACAACTCACCCATCTGGATAGTACCCAAGAAACCAGATGCTAATGGGGTAATGACATACCGTATGGTTTCAGATTTCCGCAAGCTGAATGAAATAACGGTAAAAGATGCTTACCCCTTACCTGCTATATCCCAGATAATAGACGCAATAGGAGGATACAAGTACTACGCCGTAGTCGATCTCGCATCAGGATTCCACCAAATCCTCATGGATCCAGCCGACGCACATAAGACTGCCTTTTCAACACCTTTGGTCACTATGAGTTTGTTCGCATGACATTTGGCCTTTCAAATGCCCCTGCGACGTTCCAGCGTTTTATGGACGATACTCTATATGGTTTACAGGGAAAGATATTATATTCATTTATCGACGATGTCATAATTTTCGC
This sequence comes from Philotrypesis tridentata, assembly GCA_018906965.1. NCBI lineage: Eukaryota > Metazoa > Arthropoda > Insecta > Hymenoptera > Pteromalidae > Philotrypesis > Philotrypesis tridentata. The sequence goes on from JACCIB010000124.1 coordinate 351,366, forward strand.
CAACACCTTAGAAGAACACGAGGAAAAAATGAACTTGCTTATGCAACGAATAGAACAACGCAATCTCAAGCTCAACCTAAAGAAATGCGAATTTCTTAAGAATGAGGTTTGCTACTTAGGCCACATAATTGGCCAACATGGATTAAAACCTGACCCTCGAAAGCTAGATGCAGTCGCTAATATGCCACGACCTTACACAGTCAAACAAATTCGACAAGTACTAGGCTTGTTTGGGTATTATCGAAGATTTATTAAAGACTTTGCCAAGATAGCTAAGCCTATGACGAGCCTACTGCAAAAGGAGGTTGAGTTCAACTGGACCGACAAATGCGAAAAAAGTTTCGTCACTCTTCGTGAAGCTTTATATAACCCTCCTATCCTGCAGTACCCCGATTTCTCTAAACCATTTAATATTACCTGCGATGCCAGTGGTACAGCCATTGGAGGCGTACTTTCCCAAGGCGAGGTTGGAAAGGACCTACCTATCGCCTATACATCACGCGTACTAAGAGGACCGGAACTAGCTTATGAAGTATATGAAAAAGAGGCTTTAGCAATAGTTCACTGTGTAAAAACATTTAAGGATTACATCTATGGTAAGAAGATAAAAATTCTTACTGATCACCAACCACTAGTTTGGTTTAAGACAGCTGACCTTAATACTCGAGTGTTGAAATGGCGATTCAAATTATCGGAATATGATTATGAGATCATCTATAAGCCAGGAAAATTGAACTCTAATGCAGACGCTTTATCACGCAATCCTGTTGAGGTTCTACACACTCATGTGATCACACGCAGGCAGAATCAGTTGGGAAAAGGAGCTGAAGACGCCAAAGGTAACGTAACACCAGAAAATAATATATCAGTAAGGGAACAAGGCATTCTCAGAAAAAGAGGTAGGCCTCGTAAAAATCCTATGAAGGCTATTACTAACCAGCCTGTTATTAAACCTATTGGAAATCAATCAACAAGGACGAGGAAAACTTTTAAAACAAGAAAGAGTTGCGTACCGAAACCTACTTTCAAGAAAAGAGGTCGACCTCGCAAGACTATTCCCGGATTAGACATATCCAGTCTTTTAGACCAATTAAGCAGAACAACCAGTCTACCGGAACCAGAAGCCAAAACTATCGTACCTCCGTCAACCTCCCAATTTCAGATGGATATAGAACAACCGTCTACCGATAAGGCTAGCACAAGGCCTCCCGGAACAGAGGCTGGATCAATACTTCCCGAAAGTAATAAATCTCGAACTGAGAAGAGTGAATTAACAGTCGCACCTTCACAATTATCTCTCAAATGCAAAATAGTGGAGGTTAAAGATATCATTTATTTCCGAAAAGAACCCATTATTTGCTTTGTCAATAGCGAGGGATCACCCTGTGATGAAGGTTCTAGATTGTTAATAGAGAAAAATAAGCTAGAAAGAAAGTTTGACTTAGAATTGGATAGTGTAACCACTTATCAGGGGAATAACGCATCCATTATATTATTATGCATAAGGGGACCCAGTCCTGAATCACTTACTTACATTAAAGAGCATATCCATATAACTTTAGATAAACTTAAGAATCATATTGTAGAGAATAAACTACCTATCATTAATATAGCTTATAGCGCACATATCGATAATTTAGACTGGTCAGAAATACTGGCCTTGATTAAATCCATCTTCAAAGATTTAGAAATAAAAGTAATCATCTGTAAAGGTACCATTAAATATGTACCTATAGAAGAACGTGACGGAATCTTTCATGAATTACACAATTCCCCAATAGGAGGACATCGTGGAGTCTCGAAAACCTTCAACCGGATTCGAAGACATTATTATTGGGAGAATCTTAAGGATGACATCCAACGACGAATTCAACAGTGTATCGAATGTCAATTGAAAAAGTTGGTTCGATTAAAAACAAAACAACCAATGGTCATAACTGATACTCCTGGCACCGTATTTGATAAAATTGCCATGGATATCGTGGGACCTTTACCCAAGACCAAGAATGGCTATGAATATATCTTAACGATGCAGGACCAACTATCCAAATACTGTTTGGCAGTACCGTTAGAGAACACACTAGCTTCGAGCATCGCTGATGCCTTTGTAAAGCGATTTATATGCATATTTGGAAGTCCACGAGTTGTACTGACTGACCAAGGTGCAAATTTCCTTAGTAAATTGATGGGACGAGTAGCTAAACGATTCAAAATTAAGAGAATCCGAACCACCGCATTCCATCCACAATCAAATGGCTCTCTTGAAAGGTCTCATCATGCATTGAGCGAATTTCTCAAAATGTATACAGATAAAGATGACGAATGGGATGCATGGCTTGAGATTGCCATGTTGAACTACAACACCTGTGTACAAGAAAGTACGAAGCACACCCCTTACGAAGTTGTTTTTGGACGATTAGCTAGATTACCCTCCAGTGATCCTCTACGTGAAGGAGACCTTTTACCTACCTATAAGGGTTATATAGAGGATCTGGTCACTAGACTAAATGGAATTAGAAGTTTAGTCTATGATAATTTAGTACAATCAAAGATTAGATCAAAAAAGTATTACGACAAACACCTAAATCCCCGAAATTTCAGATTGGGTGATTATTTATATCTCTTGCGTGGACCCAAGCCCACCAAGTTCCAAAATCCATACTTCGGACCCTATAAGATCATTGAGGTCCTTGACACACACAATGTGAAAATACAAATCTCTAAGAAGAAAAATAAAATTGTTAATACTAATCGATTGAGAACTTCTCACATAGGCAATTCTATCGCCAAACAAAAAAAAATTAAGACCAAATCAGATTTAGAACCAGACTAACTCCCTTAAATTAAGAAGCCGTTTTTTTTTCTCTCTATAAAAAATTTTTTTCTCTTATCTTCTTCTTCTACCTAGTTACTAAAATACTTTTTGATTTCAGAAACCTCAATATGCATCCCACTATTGTCCTAACCCTCTTAATCATAGCGGGGGCATCAGCACTCATCGGTTATGATTGCGGGTCGCGGCAAATGAGTGTCACCACCATCTCCTTACGCGACGTAGGAGAATGCAACCTACCCAAATCCATAGTCAACACCACCAAACACTACATCCAACTACTACAACTCAACGACTTCAGCGAAACCATAGTTACTCAATGTAAAATAGAAATACAGCGTACCGTTTATTATTGCGGAATGCACTCACATACCTCAGCCGTGGCGTATGGATTTAATGAATATATTCTAGATACATCTGAAAAAACCTGTCGTGATCTGCATGTTCACGGATCTCTTTCTCTAGCCAATGGAATTGTCTTAGATCGGTTCAAAATAAATAGCACTAGTACTCGACCAATCACCCTCGCAGGAACTCTAACTCGCGACGGCGAATGCCAAGGAACACAATATTCTGATCCATACGGTACCTGGGATAATGTGGTGGTGCAAGGTACTATTAAGGTAACTTTAAGAAGCCATACTGCTAGAGTATCCTTAAATAATAACAAAATACACCTCGACTCCGGAACTAGCTGTACTTTTGCCGATAAAAGCTGTTTAGACCTCACCAATGGTTATACGTTCTGGGATAACATCCCTATAGATACCTGTCGCTTCGATCAATACACTGTACTGTACGAAGGCTATGCCGAATATGCCGTAGATTTAAAACACAACGAAAGACCAATTTATACAGTTAGTTCCGATGATGTAACGTTTGCGTTAGCACTAAAGGGAAAGAAGATGTTAATAATGAATAACCCCGAAAGATATTGATAAATATATTTCGGCTGAGATTCCATCTTATGATAGTAAATTACAAAAATTAGTTTTGAAACATATGCTGCATGGACCACATAATAAAAATTCCCCATGTTATGTTACAGACCAACAAATTTGTAAAAAAAAATTTCCAAAACCATTTCAAAATGAAACAATTTTTCAAAATAATGGTTATCCATTATACAAAAGACGAAATAATATTCAAAACAATTACTTCTATATAAAAAAAATATAAGTCAAAAAATTCCTGTAGATAATTCTATGGTTGTGCCATACAATAATTTTTTATTACAAAAGTATAAATGCCATATCAATGTTGAATATTGTGCCACAGTACAAAGCATAAAATATATATATGATTATTTACATAAAGGTAGTGATAGAGCTTTTTGGAAACTGAAAAAAATAAATAATACTAATGAAGAAAATAATAAATTAGTATATGATGAAATAACAGAATATTTAGATGGTAGATATATTGGTTGTATGGAAGCAGCATGGAGACTGCAAGAATATCCTGTCACAGGTAGAAATATTAAAGTTGAACGTTTAGCTGTACATACAAAAGATAAACAAAAAATTATTTACGAAGAACACAAAGAAAAAGATGCTTTAAATAATTGGAAAACTACTTTAACTGCTTGGTTTGAATTAAATAAAAAAGATGAATTTGCAAAAACTTTAAAATACATTAATATACCAGAATTTTATATATTTGATAAAGTTTCTAAAACTTGGAGAAAAAGAAAAAATAATAAGAAAGATAAAGCAATTGGACGAATGTGCGTTGTATCGCCTAAAGATCCAGAGCGATTCTTTTTAAAACTTATTTTAAATCATGCAAATGGTCCAACTTGTTTTGAAGATTTGTTAATATTTGAAAATAAAAAATATGATACATATAAAGATACTGCTATTGCTATAGGATTAATTGAAGATGATTCACAAATTTTAAAATCTTTGATGAAGCATGTAGTATAATGTTACCGAACCAATTAAGAAAATTTTTTTCATGGTTTTTATTATCCGAAAATATTCAAGGTAATACAATATGGAATCAATACAAAACTTATTTTATAGAAGATTTTAAAGAAAATAAAGAAAACAATGCTTTATTATATATAGAAAATACATTAAAATTAGAAAACAAATCATGCAAAGATTTTGGATTACCAGTTCCAGATTTTAATTTGAATATCAATGATCTTAAAATTAAAGATAATACTGTATTTTATAGTAAGAATTTATTCAATAATATGTATTTACAATTAAACAATGATCAAAAAAATATTTTTAATGAATTAATTAATTCAACTCATAAAACTTATTTTATTGACGGTCCCGGTGGCTCTGGCAAAACGTTTTTATATAAAACATTAATTTACTATTTTTATCTCACGAAAAAAATGTTTTATCAATGGCGTGGACCGGTATAGCTTCTATTCTATTACCTAAAGGAATGACAAGTCACAGAACATTTAGATTACCACTAGAATCAGATAAAAAAAATTAAGAACTGCTGATGTTATTATTTGGGACGAAGCTTCAATGATTCCAAAAAAAGCGTTAGAAATTGTAGATAATACTTTAAAAGATATTTGTAATAATGATCATCCTTTTGGTGGAAAATTAATTATTTTAGGCGGTGATTTTAGACAAATTTTACCAGTGTTAAAATATGGTTTTAGAAGAGCAATAATTGAAGATACTATTAAATTTTCTAAACTATGGTCTTTATTTAAAATGTTAAAGTTAACTAAAAATATACGTTCAAAAGATGAAGAATTTTCAGCATTTTTGTTAAAAATAGGAGATGGAAAAATTAATCCTTTTACAATACCTACTCTTTGGAAAACTAATGATATTTGCTCAAAGATTTATAAAAACATTAACACTAACATTCAAAATAATTGTGTTATTTTAGCTCCTCATAATGAAGATATACATAATATAAACGATAAAATATTAAATTTTCTCCACGGAAAAGTAACAACATATTACAGTGTAGATTATGCTACTCACAAAGGTGTAGATCAAACTGACGAAAATATTTATTTAAATTTTCCACCAGAAACATTAAATCAAATTCAAGAAGGTTTACCACCACATCAATTACATTTAAAAGTTAATACAATTACTATGTTAATAAGTAACTTAAGTATTAGGGATGGTTTATGTAATGGAACTCGTTTAAGAATTACGAAACTTTTTAAATACAATATTGAAGCAGAAATTTTAACTGATGATCGAAGTGGTAATAAAGTCTATATACCTAGAATAACTTTAAATACAGGAGAATCATCTTCATTACCTTTTATACTTCATAGAAAACAATTTCCTTTAATTTTAGCTTTCGCAATGACCATTAACAAATCACAAGGAAAAAGTTTTGATTCTGTAGGAATTTTTATTAGAAGACCTTTGTTTTCACATGGGCAATTATATGTTGCTTTATCTAGATGTAAAACTCCACAAAATCTTTATATACAAAATGAGTTATCTAATGATAAAGAAATTGAAAATATTGTTTGGGATGAAATTTTTAATATTAAGATTTAAATTATGATTACATATATTTTTTATAAATATCATTAAATATATATGTTTTTACAGATATTATTAATTTAAAGAATTAAAATAAAAACAAATAAATACAATATCAATAATGGAATGGGACCCTAGAATTGGTATGTATATTGAAATTAATGACATTGAACATTTACAATACTTAGAAGAAATAAACAGAGAAATAGAAAATATAACAGAATATGAAGCAATGTACGTAACTTGTGTTCAAAAACTTGATAAAGAGTTAAATATTTATGAAATAAAACAATTAAATAATAAAATTAAAGGATATGAAGAAAATTATTACGAAAATGTAATAAAAACATTTGATTCATTAGCAATAGTACCTAATAATATTTTATTAAAACTAAAAGATATTATTAGGTACCGAATAAATAATTATAGTGCTTCTTTTTTTGATCGCTTAAGAAAAAATAAAGATTTATATACAAACTATCTTCTATATATTGCAAATATTATTTATCAAATTTTTAATTTAAATTAATAGAATACAAATTTTGACATATTTTAAATACAGTAATCAATATTATAATCTATACAAAATTTATTAAGTAACACTCACACGTATTTAGAAATGTGTGACTAAGTATTAAAATTTACGAATAAAATACATTACACTAATGTATAAGACGTATGAGATAGTTGCGAAAATAAAATAATTTATAAAAAAATAAATTATAACAATTTAAGATTACATCATTTCATCAATGTATTTAAAAATATATAAAGTCAAATAAATTTATAAAAAATTTTATTACAGATTCCACATTACGCTCAAACATTTTTATAATGTCTGTTCAAAGTATTAAAATTTACAAATAAAATACATTCAGACTTATTTAAATATGTATGAGACAATTAATTTAGTAACAATCAATTACATACAAAAACAAATAAAACTGATATTACAGTGGATTAGGCCTAAAGGGGAAAACCACTTTAACAAAAACGCGCCATATCTATTTATCCTCAATGGTGGTGTGGAAATAATAGAACTTGTATCATCTTAAAACATATCTATTTACTTCAGTGATGGTGTGTTAATAATAGAATTTTCATATTTTTGTACTAAATAAATAACACTAATAAAAATAAATATGACCACATATATGAAACGAAGAGTGAGGGGGCGCTGAGGGAGGGGCTGAGGGGGGGGGGCTGAGGGGGGTCTGAGGGGGGGCCAAACGAGGGGGCGCTGAGGGGGGGGGGCGAGGGGGGTCGAGGGGGGGCAAAACGCATAAAAATAACCAAACTTTTGAAACATTTCTTGGTTCTTTTGAGGGGGGGCTGAGGGGGCTCGTGAGGGGTGGCGAGGGGGGTGAGGGGGGACTAAATTCCAGCGCGGCTCAAAACAACTATATAATATAGTAATATATATATATATGTTATATTTATATGTAATGTGAATCGAAATATTATCTGATTGTGTTCTCATAAATCATTTTTTCCATAACCGTGTAAAGACAAAAGTACCGCGTCCCTTGATATTTGGCACAGCTGTTTTAAAATCTGTATTTATGTGATTATTTAACACTATTTAGCAATATAAAACAGCAAAAGAAAGTCCACCTTGATAAAAAATAACATTGTATGAAAACACCGTCTATCGTCTGCGGAAGAACAACGTATAATAAAATTATCTATATGTACAGTCCAGATTATTATGTAGTATAACGGTCGCATATATAATACGCACGTTATCGCCTCTCCGGGCGTATGCCGTATTACTTGTACTAATACATTTCTTGTTCTAGCGACCACCAGCGGACACTACTCTACGAGAGAGACAGAGAGAGCGAGAGAGTGCCTATAGTTTAACATGTATTTAAAGATGTACATTTATACAGGAAAATACAAACATCAGATGACTTATATTTTAATATTTTACTAGCCAGCGGCACCTCGCTCGCTAACACTCGCTCGGTAATTCAGCCGTACTTAAGTTTTAATTTAAATATTATACAAAAATTATTTTTTAAGTATGTTAAATCATTTATAATTGAAAATTTTTTTGTATATAATAATTGCTAATGAAATTATTATGTTAATTATTATTATTATTAATTATATAATAATTTATAATAAAATAATATTATAATGTTAATTAAATGATGTATAATGTTAATTATATAACATATGTATTTAATACAATATTTCAATCTGTTCCATGTGATCCAAGTTTCTGGGCACGCTAGATAAATTTCTGTAGGTTTATTCTCTTGAAGTTAACAATGATGGTAATTGTTGAATATGAAATAAAATGAAACGAAATGGCATGAAATGAGAAAACACTTATTAAAAATTTATAAGACAAAATCTTTAGAAATGTTTCCTTTAGCACTTACCCATTACAATATTATTTCCAGTACTATTCCATCAAATCGTGATATGCAGCATGCAAACAATTTTAATTTGTTAGATTTTCCTTGTCAAAATATTAATATGGAATTACTCGAGTCACAAAAATTAGATAATTTAGTAAAAGAACAAAGTCAATTACTGGAATCATTTAGTAAAAGAAAAATAACAGAAACAAAATTGTATGCAACAGTGACAAAAACTCATATTAACAACACAAAAAGTGAAATAGACAACATTAAAATAAATGAATCATCTAAATTCCAGCAACCTGCAAATAAAAAATACATTTTAAAAGATAATCAAAGTACATCGAAAAAAGTAGAAGAAATTTGCTCTTATGATGCTGTTAAGAAACATAATAATAATAAGATTTAAAAAAAAACTAAGCAACATATTCAAAGTACTTTCAATAATTCTAAACACTTACAAGTGTCAAGTAAGGAACTTAGTAGAACAAAAGTACAAGAAAAAAATGCAAAATATTATCAGAATAATAAAAAAAAAATTTTAGACAGAGCGAAACAATCTTACATACATCATTTAGTGAAGAAAGATGAAGACATAATCAAACGTGAAAAACATAAAAACTATTATAACAAAAATAAAATAGATAAATTAGACAAAGCTAAAAAATCTTACACACGCACTTTAATTAAGAAAGACGAGAAATTAATTGTACAAAATAAAAATAAAAAATATTATGAAAAACAAAAATCAAAATCAGTGAACATTGGCAACGTTAAAGATAAACAAAATTATAATGTGAAATTATTACAAGAATAAAATAATATTGTATCTAATGACATCGCTGAACAATTACAAAATCTTCAAATTCAATAATTGTATGTGAAATGCACAAAATTAACAACGGAACAACTTCTACATTATAATATAACAAATTTCAGAGATCAATCTAATAGAAAACGAAAAAGTAATAATTTAAATAAAAAAATTACTGAAACAAAAAGAAGAAAAATTGAAAATTGTAAAGACGGAAAACAAAAATGTAATATATAAACAAAAAACAATAAATGTGCATTTATAGCCACCACAGATATTCATGAAGCTCTAATACCAGAAAATAACGTTGGCAATTTAACTTTAGAATGTGAACATTGTAAAGCAAAACATTTTAGTTTTGAAAATCAAAACAATAATAAATTTTCTAATTGTTGTCATCAAGGTAAAATAACTGTACCAGAAAAATATGAGTATCCGAAAGACATAAAATATTTAATTACAACAAATAAATAATTTAGAAATGATAGAAGGATATACAATAACGTGTTGGCATTTGCAAGTTTTGGTGTTAAATTTGATAAAATTTTCACTCCAGCTCCACAAGTTATCCGTATATGTGGACAAATATATCATGATGTTTACGCATTGCATCCGCCAGAAAATAAAACAAGAAAATATGGTCAAATGTATATTATCGACAATGAAGAAGCAAACAAAAGTAGAATTGAAAATAGTACTTTTCAATGTTCTGAAAACATTTTAAGGAAATTAGATAATTATTTATGAAAAAAGAATCCATATGCTGAAGCTTATAGAATGATGCATGAAGTCGAATTACAGGCAAATAGAAAAGTTAATATTAATAATACAAATATTCCGGAAGTAAAAATGCTAATAAGAAATCAAAATTTAGATAAAAATCGTTATAACATTGCAACATGTAATGAAGTTGCTGTAGTATTTGAAGCAAATGACGGAGAACCTCCAATAGACAGAGATATCTGCATATATCCCAAGTCAAAAACACCAATTAGAATCCCAACTATAAGTAAACATGTAGACCCAGTGATATATCCATTAATTTTTCCACAAGGTGGTTTTGGATGGAACCCGTATATGAAATTAAACAATAGCAACAAGAATATGTCGACGCTACAATTCTACAATTACAAATTAAGTATAAGAGATGATTTCAGTCTTTACTTAATTCAGGAAAGTTGTCCCAACAATATATTGTTGATGCATGGGTTAAGGTGGAGAGTTCAAGATTATATTACATTAAAAAAAATCAGAATAATGTAAGGACAGAATTATATCAAGGATTAATGGATCATATAAAAAATAAATTTTCTAACAAAAATGATGATTTAAATATTGGGAAAATGTTTATTCTACCATCAAGTTTTACAGGAAGTCCTCGAGCTTTGCATAAAAAATTCATTGATTCAATGGTTATTGTTCAAACGTATGAAAAATCAGACTTATTTATAACTATGACATGTAATCCTACATGGAAAGAAATTACAAATAATATTGAAGATTTTGAGGTACCTATGGATAGACCAGATATAGTTGTAAAGGTTTTTAATGAAAAAGTAAAACAACTTAAGCAAGACATTGTAAAGAACAATATTTTTGGAAATTGTATTGCATTTACATATGTTATTGAATTACAAAAAAGAGGCTTACCTCATATACATATTCTAATTTTTTTATCTAAAGAAGATAAATTATATAATAATGATCAAATAGATGAAATCATTTCCGCAGAAATTCCTGATGAATCCAGAAATCCACGATTATATGAAATTGTTAAACAGGTTACGATTCATGGTCCTTATGGAGAACAAAATAAACACTCTCCATGTATGGATTTACAAACTAATACATGTACAAAAAAATTTCCAAAAAAATTTATTGAAAATACTATTACCAACACTGGTTATCCTTAGTATAAAAGGACTAACAATAATAAAAAAATTTATTATTCTACGAAAAAATGGGCTGATAATAGATTTGTTGTACCTTACAATCCATATTTACTATTAAAATATAACAGTCACATAAATGTTGAAGTTTGTTCAACTGTAATGTGTATAAAATATTTGTTTAAATACTGTTATAAAGGTCATGACTGTAATTTTATTGAAATGAAGTTAGATAATGAAAATAACGATGTAATGGAGGATACTGAAATACAGTATGATGAAATCAAACAATACATTAATACAAGATACGTTTGTTCTCCAGAAGCAATGCATCGTTTATTACAATATAATATGAGTGAATTATCACATACTATTAATAGACTGCCTGTTCATAATAAAGATCAACAACAAATTTATTTTGTAAAGAATGAAGAAGAGAAAATATTGAATAAAAACGTTGGAACACAACTTACTGCTGGTTTGAACTCAATCAAATAGATGCAGAAGCTCACAATTATTTATATACAGAAATCCCTAGATATTATACATTCGATAAAAAAGAAAAAAATGGAATAAACGTAAACATTATAACAAACCAATTTTGAGTAGGATGTATTTAGTAAATCCTAAATAAAAAGAAAAATTCTTTCTCCGATTATTATTATTACATGTTAAGGAGATACATCATATGAATATTTAAAATCATATGATGGAATAACATATTCAAGTTATTATGAAGTTTGCAAAGCAAGAAATTTAATGACTACAGATGAAGAATGGGATAAATGTTTAGAAGAAGCATCACAGTATAAATTTCCAAAAAGTATGTGTCAATTATTTGCTTACATTTGTGTATTTCACAATCCAATTAATGCTCCAGAATTATTTGAAAAATATAAAACACTATTCTATCCACCAAAAATGTCTGAAGAAGTTGGCGTACAATATGCATTAAATGTAATACAAGAAATTTTAATTTCCCATAGATTTTCAACAAAAGATTATAGTCTACCACATATCACTGAAGCAAATGAATTTACTTACAATATTCCTGATAATGACAACGACAGTTTCAATTTCAATAACTCCAATTTATGCGCAGATCCAATTTCAACATTAACAGACGCACAAAGAATTATTTATAATATGATAATAAATTGTATTAACAAAAAATCAGATGACAATTGCATATTTATCGACGGTCCTGGAGGTACCAGTAAAAGTTATTTATTAAATACACTTATAACTTATTTCAAAATAAATAATATTAACTTTTCAACGGTTGCATGGACTGGAATCGCTGCTAATTTATTACAATATGGAAAAACTGTGCATACAACATTCAAATTACCATTAAATGTTAATGAACAAAGTACGTACAATATAACTGCAAACAGTGTTATTGGCCATGTAATGAGGGATGTTCAAGTTATTATTTGGGATGAAATATTAATGACTTCCAAGTACGCATTTGAGTCAGTTGATAGAATGTTTAAAGATGTTTGTAATAACGACAATACTTTTGGTAATAAAATTGTCATTGTATCTGGAGATTTTCGGCAAATATTACCAGTTGTTAGACATGGAAACAGATCACAAATAGTTGAAAACTGTATAAAAAAGAGTAATTTATGGAACAGTTTTAAAATTGTAAGTTTAAAACAAAATATACGCATTGTTGAATTAATTCCACAGTTCAAAAAATGGCTTTTAAATAAACGATATAAATAAAAAGGAGGATACCCAAAAACTCAATAATGTGTACACACATTTGATTTACCAGCTGAAATGTTAAATGTGAATACAGGTATTCTGTTTATATACATCGAACAGATGAGGTAATGTGTGACGTCACTTGTAACAAAACCGCGCTAAAGATCATGAGTCGTGCACATTATATATAAGCGACGGCTGTTGGCTATTTCCTCACTTCTGAGAAATTAGCCGCCAGAGAAATATAAATAATAACGGTGTCGCTCGGCGTCTCTCGTCCCTCTATATACCCTACCTATATACCCCTCTATATACCCCTATAACCCTATAACCCTAAAATATACGCATTGTTGAATTAATTCCACAGTTCAAAAAATGGCTTTTAAATATAGGAGATGGAATATTTGCAAACAATTTTGAAAAAGAACATGAAGTAATAAGTATACCCGAAGAAATGTTAACAAAAGAAAATATAATTAATGAAATATATGGTACAATAATTGAACCAAGCAATCCTGAATATTACGAAAATATCATATTGGCACCAAAAAACTCTGACGTTCTGGAAATAAATAATAAAATTTTATCACTTATCAATGAACAAGAACATATATTTTTAAGCAGTGATTCAGCAGAAGATTCTAATAATGAAAACTTAGACACACTTTTACCTACAGAATTTTTAAACTCGTTAACACCTAATGGATTACAACCGCACAAACTTGTATTAAAAAAGGAGCCATAGTCATGTTATTACGAAATTTGAATTTAAACGACGGTCTTTGCAATGGCACAAGATTAATTATAAAAGACATGAATAAATATTCCATTTTAGCAGAAATAATAAGTGGGAAAAAAATTGGTTCAAACGTTATATTACCTAGAATAAGTTTAACACCAGCAGTAGAAGAAATACCATTTTCTGCGACCAGAAGACAATTTCCAATTAGACTTGCACACGCAATGACAATTAATAAAGCTCAAGGATAATCATTCAAAAAAGTTGGTATATATCTACCCTCTTCAGTATTTTCCCATGGTCAATTATATGTTGCTTTATCCAGAACAATACATCCAGAGTATTTGCGACTTGATATAAAAAACGAAACAAAAAATAAAAAAGATAATAAAGTTTATACAAAAAATATTGTGTATCAAGAAATTTTATAATTTAACTTTATATTAATGTATAGTACTTTTATTAAATAATGAAAAAATCATAAAGCGGCAGCTAATATCAAGTATAGCGGCAGCTAAGATTAAATGCAGCGACATCATGTATATTATCGGTTAAATTTATAGAATTACAGAAAGAGCGCCGACAAGTCAATATTAGTAAAATTTACGAAATTACAAAAAAGCGCCGCTAAATGAATAGTGTTCAAATTCATGGAATTACAAAGAGAGTTATAAAAAGCGCCGCTAAATCAAGAGACAGCTTTAATACTATTGGTAAAATTCATAGAATGACAAGAACAGCGCCTCTGAACGAAGCGGCAGCTATGATTACAACACAGCATGTCCCTCCCCTTTTCATCATAACCCG
>JACCIB010001240.1:0-45815 GCA_018906965.1 Philotrypesis tridentata
TTGGTAATCCCTTCTCTGCAAATTCTTTATACTTTGGGTTGTATTGCGACTTATTTATTTTTGCTATCACGTTTTGATTCTCTATGTCTATTTGTCTTTTATATATTTCGCCTTCGATTTCTTCTCCCTGTTTTAACTTATTTCCAATACATACGTAACTATATCCTACTTTATTGTAAAATGTTTCTCTTTCCGCGCTATATTGTTCCCCTATTTTTTCATTCATTTTTTCTTCCCAACACCTTTTGATTAGCCTGTTATCCTCCATTTTGGCAATCTTCTCTTCAAACCTTACCGCCCTAGCTCCCCATCTCACTGCCATTCTTTTAGAGTCTGTTTCCCTATAAATAATATACTTTGGCGTCCA
This sequence comes from Philotrypesis tridentata, assembly GCA_018906965.1. Taxonomy (NCBI): domain Eukaryota; kingdom Metazoa; phylum Arthropoda; class Insecta; order Hymenoptera; family Pteromalidae; genus Philotrypesis; species Philotrypesis tridentata. The sequence goes on from JACCIB010001240.1 coordinate 368, forward strand.
AATATCTAATCTTAGCACCCATCTTAAATAGTCTATTTTTATTTTTTCTAGTTCTGGCTTTTCCTCCCACCCCCATATCTCTACCCCGTATTCCATTACACTTCTTACTAAATAGTTGAAAAGCATTAACCGTCTTTTGAAGTCCCCTCTACAACATCTTTCCCCTAGACCCCACGTTTTCTTTGCCGCCAGTGTCCCCTTTTTCTTCAGCTCCGCTATGTGGTCTTTATAGTCACTTCTGTTATTAAAAGTGAACCCTAGATATTTGAAGAGTCTTACCTCCTCAATTTTTTCTTTTCCCCACTTCCAATCTTCTTTTTTCGCGTTTGTACCTTTATTAAATACCAGGATTTTTGTTTTTTCAGCACTCAAAATTAATTTTCTTTCTTTTATAAACTTTCGTAATGATCCACACATATCCAGTAACGCCTCTCTACTTTCTGCTAATAAAACTATGTCATCTGCGTATGCTAGCGACCATATCCTCTCTTTTCCTACTCTTATACCCCCTACGTTTCTTTCCCTAAAAATTTTCTCCAATTCTGCAATGTATAGGCAAAATAAGAGTGGACTCAGCCCGCACCCCTGCCTTACACCCTTCGTGACCCAGAATTCTTTTGTTATCTCTTTTCCCATTCTTATCCTTACTTTTGTCTCTTCATATATGCCTTTTAGTCTTTCTATCAAGTACTTGCTTATCCCCTGTTTTTCCAGTATTTTCCATAGTATAGTTCTATCCACTGTATCGAATGCTGCTTTAAAATCCACAAACATTGCATATACATTCTTGTTTCTTTTCTTTGTTTTTTGTACCACATGGTTAAGAATGAAGACATTATCCATTGTGGATCTTCCTTTTCTAAACCCCGCTTGTCCTTCTGGTAACAATGATTTGTTCCTCACCTCCTCTTCTAGTCTCGCTCTGATCACTTCTGTGTACAATTTGTAGGCCGTTATCAACAAAGATATTCCCCTATAGTTTTTTACTTCTTCCGGATTTCCTTTTTTGTATAATGGCACTATGATTCCCGTCTTCCAGTCTTCTGGTATGTCCTCCCCTTCCCATATCTTCCCTATTATACAGACTAGTTTCTTCTTCAAATCTTCGCCCCCATGTATCCATACCTCATTCGGAATGGTGTCTATCCCGGCTGCTTTTTTTTCTTCAAAACTTTCCATGCTGTCATGATTTCCCTCGATGTGATTTTATTTTCTTCGTTTATCTGCCCCTCCTTTTCCCTTTTTTCTCCTAGGCTTCTCTCGTCTGTCCCTTCCAATAGTTGTTTAAAATGGTTTAGCCACTCTCCTTCTTGAATGCCGTTTTCCTTTCTTTCCCTTTTTTTTCTGAATTTATTCAGGAATTTCCACACATCGCTTTCACATTTAATACTCCTTAGCTCCGCTTCTTCCATTTCCTTAAATTTTTGCTCTGTCTCTTTGCAATAGTTCCTCCAGGCTTTTCTTCTTTCGATATAAACTTCTTTGTTGACTTCTCCTTTTTTCCACCTTTTTAGCGCCTTCACCACTGCCCTTTTCTTCTTTTCACAGCTTTTGTTCCACCATCTTCTCATCCCTATTTTCCACACCCGCACTTTAATTGTTTTTCTTCTGACTGCTTTGTTTACCGCTTCTTTTAGAATTTTCCACCTATGCCCCACCGTATCTGTTTCCTTATCCTCTATTCCCATATCTTCAGTTGCCTCTTTGAACACCGCCACATCCTCTTCACTCCACGAAATAATTTGCCTTTCTTCTTCCCCTATATTTGGACTGGTGATGTTGTCTGACGCTTTTTCCCTCTTTTCCCCTTCGTCTGTTTCCCCAAGGTCCACATAGGCGCAGACCGGGGAATGGTCAGAGTCCACTCTATTTTCCACCTTGAACTGCACTATTCTATCCCACATTTTTTCATTGACCACTATATAATCTATCACTGTGCTTCCTTTCGGTCCTATGTATGTATATTCCCCTTCTTCATCCCCTCTCGCGTACCCATTCAGAATAACCCATCCGTTATTTTCTACAAATTTTATCATATTTTTGCCCCCGTTACTAATAGTTTTGTCTTTACTCGATCTGTGAATTCTGCAGTTTGATTGGTTTTTTGGGTGGAGGGGGGTGGTTGAGGTTGGAGGGTGTTGTTGGTTGGGGAGTGGTGGAGGGTGGGGGGGGGAAGGTCGTGGGTTTGTGAGTGGGGTTCTGGAGGGGGGGGGTTGGATTTGGGGGGTGTTGGGGTCTTGGATGTGTGGAGTGAATGTGTGTCTGGAGGGTTGTGGGAAGTGGGTTAGTGTTATTGGTTGGTTTTTAAGTTGTGGGTTTTGTTTTTTATTCACTTGTTTTGTTTTTTCTTTTTATCATATTTTTGACTAATAGTTTTGTCATAGTATCTTCCCGTCTCTCCTATTCTTATATTAAAATCTCCCCCGATCAATAAATTTCCCTCTTCAACGTAATCCTTTGATTCTAATATTTCCCATAGCTTCTCTATATTTCCTGAGTTGTATACCGACCAGACTGTGTATTTTTCTCTTTAATTTTTATTGTTGTTTTGATGATATCTTCATTTAACTGTGCCCCAATATTACTTTCCCCTGTAATGCTTTTTCTCACTCCGATTAAAAATCCTCCCTTCGCTCTACCTTTTTTATGCTCTCTACATGCTGGTATAAATTTCCATTCAAATTCTTTTGGTAACCTATTTTCTATATATTTAATGTCTTTACTTTCCACCCATGTTTCCGTAAACTTACAACATCAGCCCCTTCAATATATCCCCAGAAATTTCTATCTTTATTTATTAGCCCCGCTACATTCCAAAAAATTATTTTAATTTTGCCCCTTTCGTATTTATCTACCTCTTTAAAGTTTTCATCCCATTTCTGCCCTACTCGAAAAACTCGAACAACTTGGTGATTTTCTTTTTCGGACTCTGCGTCAGTTGAGTCCTTCTTACTCCTACTTTTCGCCCCCCACTTTGCTTAATCTCTTCCTCTATGCGCTTTTCTAATTTTTCCCTATCTTCCCACCTGTACCAAACACTTTTATAGAAGATTCGTCCGAACCTAGCTTTACTTCCCACCCCTTTTCTTTCTTTTCTTTTACCCATCTACTTAATCTCTTCTGTCTTTTTCTGTCCTCAAACGTTCTATAATTTTCAATATATATTGTAGATCCCGCTAATTTTATCTTATTTTTCATTATCATGCTTTTATCTTCTAAATTTCTTGTCCTGACTATTATCACCTGTCCTTTTACCCGTACACTTTGCAGGTCTACCGTGATCTTAAGCCTATTTTTTAACATTATTTCTATATCATTTTTTACATTCCCTACTCTATCATCTACCGGGTACCCTTTAATTATAACGACGTTTGATTATCCGCCTTCTCTTTTTCCGCAATCATACTTTTCATTCTTTGTACTTCTATCTGCGAAAGACTTAATGCCGCTGTGCAGCTGACCGCGCTATAACCACTGTATACACTACGTACGCTCGCAGTAGATCGACACCTAGATAACGCGCCGCTGCCGCTCGCTGCTTCCGAGTCGGAGGCGCCCTCTCTCGCGAAATATTCTAACCTCGACTCGATGTACTCGCGCCATTTCTCGTCCTTCTCCTCACGTGCTTTTTCCTTTTCTTCCCATTCCTGCATTCTTTTTTCGATACTTTCTAGTCTCTCCATCAACTCTATATTCTTCTGCTTAATAGATACTTTTACCTTATCGATTTCCATAACATCTTGCTTCAACTTTCGCACCTTTTCTTCGATCCTCTCTTTGAATTTCTTCTCCTCTTCCGCCGACGCCGCGAAGGAAACTTTTTTGCCCTTCAGCACTCCATCGAGCGTTGTTTGCCCCGTTGACGTGTTCCTCGTCCTCGTCGACTTGCTGTCCTGCTGGTCCTTACTCTCCTTGCTTGTTCCTTTTCCCGACATCTCGTCTCTCGCTCGCCGCGCGGATCCGTGCTCTTCCCGCCTCTACGCCGACGCCCTTGCCGCTACTCCTAACCTGACTTTTCGCTACACGTTACTTTCTCCTATCACTTACCGCTATTCACCTTAACTATATATGTTTATTATTCCCCTCGAAGCTGAAACCCTCTATTATCTTAATCACGCAAAATTTTCACACAATATTACAATTATTTACACAAAACTCGCAAAATTCACGGAGACGCCTCACACACACGTGCGCTCGTCTCAACGCCCTCTATCCAAGTCCAACATGATGCTTATACATGAAGCTGAATAACTTGAAATTTTCATCTATCTATATCAATATGAACGCGTAAACATCTTTGCTTGAAGGATCTTTTGGACAGACTACCATTTCTTTAGTGTTTCTTCTCTATACCTTCGATTTTACATAAATTTCAATTTTAATATAGCAAAAGAAAGTTATGATATCAATAAAGAAATTGGCAAGTTTTTGTTATAAGAAGCAATTGAGTTGATATAAATAAATAATTGTTTAAATCGGAGAAGGATTATAAATATATATGTATTCATCATTATAAACACTCGACCAAATTATGACATGTGAAAAGGTGGATAGCCTGTGAAAAGATACTGTCGGTAGAATTGTCGGAATAACTGCGATTGCCGCCACGTCCTGCGCATTTCCAGCTGACGTTTAATGACTGATCACTCTTACGCCGTATTTAGTGTGGGAGGTTAGGTCACCGTACTTCCGGTAAATAGAGCGTTCCGTGACCGGTCACAAACATGCGCAAAGCATAGCACTAATTCGATATTATTCAAAGTTCAATAGTATCCGAGTGTACATATAGGAATGATGTTCTTACATGACATTATCACATGAAAAATGTGCCCATAATATATTACAGGATTGTTATTTCGCATTATGAAAACTTTTTCGATTATTTATGGAAGCAACGAGCGGATGTACAATCTACTCTACTTAGTAATTCAGTAAATTGCTATCCTTATTTCATGAAAAATCTATGTCCAAGACGATCATTTGCAATTAAATATAAGATTTAATTCATACAAAAAATCGATCCCACATTTAAAAAAAACAGTAACAAATTCTAGCATGTAGAACGCAATTTTTTTTATGGAAAAACTTGCCGTCCCGTCCTATAATAGATACCGATGGGTACTATCTTAAAATTGTGCATGGTTATCCAAAGTAATTTGTTGTTAACAAAACACTGTTAGAAAATCTCGTATCGGATTTTTCATTCTATATGTATTTACTACTATTCTTAACCAATTTTTGAAGAATTCAAACTTCATCTTGTAATCATTGTAAACACAATTTTTGGTTATTTGTATTTGTATGTATGTTTCATAAAAGTATGTTATTATTATCGAATGGTTACAAGATGTTCAATAAAATAATTATTATTATGTATTACAAAAATGTTATAAAATAAATTTCTATGATTAAAGTTCGGAAATCAATCAAGCTAAAAAATATTAAATTAACATTTATGTTTATATTTTAGTTTTATATCCATACTTAATAAAAAAAATAGAACTACAATTTTTATTTGAAGCTATCGTTCTCACAGTTTAACATAATATTATACTATACATAAATATTATATATAAACATATATTATAAGTATATTAAAAATTTTATGAGATCGTTGATTATGTAAGGACCGTATTTACGGAAGGTAAATAGGGACGCGCAGGTACAAAAATAATTTTTATTTTCGGAACCTAGCCTCGTCTCGTAAGACTTATGTTCTGTAACTGTTATTTATTTTGTTATTATTTTGTTTACGTACTATGGTGCGGACACTCTATCTTTAAGGCGGTCACGCTTAAGTATAGCAGGGGCACGCTATTTATTAGTGCGGACCCGCTTACTGAGAAGTGCGGACCCGGCACAGTACTACGCGGACACGTTGAACCGTAGCGCGGACAAGCTGTGCAGTATCGCGGACACGATGAACTGTAGCGCGGACAAGCTGTGCAGTATTGCGGAGACGATACACTAAAGCGCGGACACGATCCGAGAGTGCGGACACGCTATGTAGTAGCGCGGACAGGCTGTGCAGTAGCGCGGATACGATTCACTAAAGCGCGGACACGCTGAGTAGTTGCGCGGACACGTTGCACTGTAGCGCGGACACGATATACCAATGTGCGGACACAATATACAATAGCGCGGACACGATCCGAGAGTGCGAACACGCTAAGCAGTAGCGCGGACAAGCTGTCCGTTGGGACTAATACTGTTTTGTCCTCCTTATTTTCAGTTGACGGGTATTAGGACAGTCTCGCCCTAGTCTTTCCCTTACCTCACTTACACCTGTCTAGCTTACCTCGCTCCTTCTTCCTTGTGTGGACTTCTTCTAGGATAACTGGTGTTTCCATAAATAAATACACTCTAGGATGTTATTCTGAATGTTATGTTTTTATACCATTTATTCAAAGTGTTAATTTGCACAAACTCGTTTTTACAAAGAACTTAAGCACAATTTTGTTGTCTCTTACGCGTAATCTTAATTCACTTAATCTGGAGTTAACGTCTAAAGATTGCTATTATACAAGTTTTCTAGGCTTCTATAACAACAATAACTAATCTAACTTAGGTTACACGACTTCTCGTGGCAATTACTTTGGTCCTAACTAAGCTGTGAGTACATGTCACTCTCGCCAGATTTATTGGCGGTCCTTCCCTAGCTAACTACTTTGGTCGGCAGGCCCTCGTAGCCGAGTCTTCAAATAATGGAGATCTAACTTGTTAATACTCACACTTGCCAGTATCCAGAGAGACTACTCAACTTTCTAGCGTTGAGCCCTCGTATCCGAATATGAAAGGTGATGTATATGTCAGTTAAATGCTTCCACGCATTTGCTAACCCAGCGAGACTACCCAAACGACTACTCGCGCGTCTACTTGGCAAAAGGCCTGGTGCGGTGCATCTCCGAGGCTTATAAAGCCTCAGGTGCAGCACACTTGATTTCGACAGAACACACGTCGCACGATGTCCTCGACCAATCATAATTTGCCACCAGAAAACGTATTGCCCGACTCCAGATCAGTAGGTCGCAAGGAGTGCTGACGCGCAAGTCAGCAACTCGCTCGCCGCGCGCTAACGATGTCGCGATCCACTAAGCACATTGCAGCAATCAGCCGCCGCCCAATGCTCACACGTGCATTGCAAAACGGCCGAATACCTCAATACACTATCGTCACATGCTAACGTTAATAATAAAATATAGTCAACAATTTAATACAGTACAGTCCATAGACCTGGCACGTTACACCTCCCCCCTCCCAGAATATTGGCGTCCCCGCCAATGAAACGGGCGCAAAAAAAAACGTGCCAAAACTATTGACTTTACAATACAATACAAATTCATACGGCAGTCGTCCCACACACACTCACCATTACTCTGTTTTTAATACACAACGTAGACACAATTAGTATACCGAATTGCATCCCTGTCTTTCTTGCAAATGCATGTCCAACCCGGCTGTCTTCTGCACATGAGGTGTTTATCTCAACTGTTTACAATACAAAATTACTAAGTCCTAACAAAACATATATCTATATATAAAAAAAAATTACACAGTAATACATAAATATAAGAAAAATAAAAACAAAAACAGACGAACCCACGGAAATACAATACCTCTGCACAAAAATAAAAATTTATATAAAGTTCATAGCATTTTGACGATTAATCCTTTCTCTTCCATCATCCGCCCTTGATATCTCTATAACTGCATCGTTCGAATTAAACATTATAGATTTCCTAGGACTGGAATCTATCTCCTGCAAAACAATCCCATCTTCTTGCTTTTTACTGTTTTCCAACTTAACCACGAATGCTTCCAACTTATCATCCAAAGTTTTTTCTACCCAATCCGTGGAAATCGTACTTGTGATTTCATTCTTCTTTATATTTGCTCTCTTTGCTCTCCGGGTAAACATTGTCTTATTCCAGCAATACTTCCAAAATAACAACGTTATGAAAATAGCTGTCCATGGACCCACAATAGCTGACGTAACGTATATGGTCTTTTTAACACGTTCTCTTTTCCTCAACGACAAGTCCACAAATTTCTGCTCCAATTGTCTCAGAGTTATAGCGTCTTCACTCTCAGCCCAATCTCTAACTTGCACAATATCTTCATCACTTAAATGTCCAAAATCCAAAGAGTTAACCATTTCCTCTTTCCTTGGCCAAAATGAAAGACTAAAATTTAATCTTGGTTCATACACATATGATTGATTGCTTTTCAATATATTGACACCATAAATAATCTGATTTTCGGTAATACCATAGCACTGTCCCTTTATCGCTAGGATACCTACACTAGTTAATATAAACTCCGCCATCATAACATTATTACACATTATCCGCATTTTAGTAGCTGATTTCATGCTGAACAGCCATTCATTGGTCCCTTCCAATTTTGCCCAAAAATTCGGAATCTTTGAATTAATAGCAAAACTGCAACTCTTCAACCCTTCTTCGCCCGGACGGGCTAATAAAGTGAACTCACAAGGACTATGATGACGATCCATACTGAATGACAAACTGGGAGGACACATTTGCACGTCTTGATACTGACGACAGGACGTCAAATATTCCTGATTAAACAGCGAATAAACTCTCATGTCTTGGGACACAATAATGTAAGAATATTCCGGAACAATTCTGATTTAAGCTGAATTATTTCCATCTAATTGCTTCAAAATAGGTAGAGAATGAAGCTTATATAAAGAGTACACATTTTTATCGGACAAAGGAAACTCTAACATCACTATTAATTTGTCACCTTTTGTACTTACACTTGTCCTGGATATTGAATGTAACATCTCTATTGTGACTGATGTATGCTTCCATGGAAGCTCATGTTCATTGATTGTAGCCAATATAGATTTCAACTGTTCTTGAGTAAACAATAGTGGATGTAAATACCCATGACTTGCAGCCTTCAATGCATTCACTAAAGCTTTATACCTGTTAATGGTAATTTCTAGGGACATCTCAAAACTATAAGCCCATTCCATAAGTTGTTGTGCCATTACAGTCTTATTTGATTGTGAAGCCAATTTAGAAGCTTCATTTACCAAATTTACGAAGTTATCATGCTGTTCATCTAACCTTTGCTTATCTTTCTCAAGCTCTTGGTGAACATTTTCCAAACCAGACCTAACAATATGGGTCTGGGTTGCGATCAAAGATGACAAATTCGAAGACGTCTCATACAGCTGATCCATGGTCTGATGTAATTCCTCTCGATCTCCAGCATCCATGGTACCAAACAGTTGCTTCGAGGTCCAACCCACGAAACCAAAAGGTACCCAACGTTTCTTTAACGTATGGACTTGTATACCATCCTGCTTTTGCAACTCCTTCACAGGTGAAAAGAATACCTTCAAATCTAACTCCAAAGATCTTAATATCTGCAATTTTAAATTTAACCTCTCTGACGGAATAAAATTTTGACAAGCATCATTATCCAGTATCTGCCGACAGCTATACAGGGTTGACAGTACCTGCCTGGACCTCCATACTATCGGATCCTCCCACAACTTCATATCTAAAGTGATTGCAATCCTCCAAAAAATTCTTTCTATTTTCACATCATTGAGGTATTCATAATAAATTCCAGGGTTTTCCTTTAACTCTACTACCTCATAGAACTTAGCCTCAGAAACTTGACTGTATGCCAATGATGCTAAGAGACTCAACAGGAACAAACCCAGCATTTTCCACATTTTTAGCTCTGAAACAAAATATTCAAAATTAACTATAAAATTTTTCCAACTTGTCCTTATGTTTTAACAACAATTTCCCATTTGAAGACTCGACCACAACAGTGTTATTATCTTTAATCTCTCGGACCAAAAATTTGCCATTGTAGTACTTATCGAATTTACCATATCTAGGCTATTTCAAAACTCTAACCTCATCTCCAACAGAGATATTTAGAGGCCTAGCCATGCGGTCATAGTACTTCTTATTTACTTCTTTGGATTTAATCAATTTCTCTCTAGCCAATTTCTGCATATCACTCATACATTTAGATAGTTCTTGAATGTACGAACTATAGGTTTCCAATTCCATTTCATCTGGCAACTGATTCGGTGTTCTGGCCAAACGACCATACACCAATTCAAAGGGTGTAAACCCTGTCGATGAATGTACAGAAGTATTATACTCATGCATCGCAAAAGGTATAACTTTGTCCCAATCTTGTTTTGTAGCTGCTTTGTTACGTAAAAAATCAGCCAACACGATATGACTTCTCTCTAAGGAACCGTTGGATTGCGGATGATAAGCTGTAGTAGTACGCAACTTAAACTGAAAAATTTCAGATAATTCCATCAACAGCTTATTTTGAAAACACTAAAACACAAACTATACAAAATTTAGAAAATAAACATTGCATGGTTAAAATATGAGCATTTCCTGATGTAGATCTACAGAGCGGTCCCACAGTATCTATAGCAACCTTATAGAAAACCTCACTAGGTGTATCAGTGATTACCATAGGCTCTCTCGTTCTTACTCTCACCAACTTTTGCTCTTGACATGTAACACATCTTCTAACAAAATTCTCTATTTCTTCCTTCATACCTTTCCAGTAATATCTCTCCTTTATTCTACGATAGGTCTTACCCATACCTCTATGACCACCAAAAAGACTATTGTGATAATCTTGCAAAATGGTGAATCTATACTCTGGTGGAACGGTACGACACACCCCATAACAAATTGTTATTGTAATCTTCATATTTTGAAAACGGATTTTCAGAAGATGAATCAAGGTTCCTTTCGGTAAACTATCGGTGATTTCTCCTTTCCTTGCAATTCTAAATGACTTTATCTTTAGTTCATCAATCTTTGACTTTAATTCAAACAAGCATTTTTCCATATTTGATATTGGTACCATCTCTCCATAGCGTGATGTAACTACTAAGCTGAAAACATATCTATTACGATTTTTGGTAACCAACACTTGTCCCACTCGTATATCACTGTTACTCATGTTGCTGAAGTCTATTACATCCAAATCGGTTAAAAATTTGTTGGTACCTTGTGACATCACTAAATCGGTGGAAATGAAGTGTACTATATTGTCTTTTGCATAAGTGACCCCTTCACGTGTACTGGTGATACTGCAATGTATAGTCTCGTCTTCAGACAATATCTCAAAAGATAACGGTGTTAATACTGGTGGTGTACGAATTGGTGATGTACTCGCAACGTCAATTCCTGATTGTTGTTTACTTATTACCTTTGGTTCAATCCTGTTCCCAATAGTTGGAGCTATAACAGACTTTGCAAGACTAGACATCTTCTCTAACCTCTCCTCCTCACTACCCTCCTGTTCAATAGGGGATAAATTGTGCGAGAGTTGTCCTTTGACCAAATGATCATGCCATGCTGTAGATGAAGCTCCGACTCCAGAAATTGGTGACTTAGATCTTATAGGGTGGGACAATTCTTCAGCACGTTCTACCGCCCACTCTCTCAAGGTATGACTTGGTACACCTCCTGCTTCATTAGTAGCATCCAATTCCCTTAATCCAGGAGATAAAGATCTAGCTCTCCTGTATCTAATACTCGAGGGTTCATAATCCTCACTTTCACTGTCTGCATCCTCGAATTTATCATGCCAAGTGGAATTATCCGGATGTTTATGTAAATAGTTGTCCCAACTCAAAGATCGAGACGTAAGATTTGTTTGAGACAAAGGTAGTAATGTGTCATCCATATCTATAGCGGATAACTGTTCTTGTCCTGACTGTTCTCGCAAATGTCCTGGCATGGATTTCCGCATAGTAGAATGCAACGGCTGCAATAATTCGTTCTCATCACTGGATGTAGAAGAATCACCGCAAGTCTTCTTCAAGATTCCTTTCAAAGGCACAGGAACATTGACGGTCTCCTTCACAGGTTTTGGATATTCACCCTGCAATACGCCTTCCACCTCACTTTCCTGAGGAGACTGACTATCACTATCTTCCGAAACGGAGTGATTAACGCTTTCCTCTACTTGGTCTTTATCTATTAAACTAGGTAATAATGATCTATCCTTCAAAGGTATAGGCACATCCTCAACTAAGCTACTACCTGACTGCGGTGACCCACCTTCTTCAGAAGTCTCTATATTACTCATCAACGAAGGATCCGAACTTCCCTCCGCCGATTCCACAAAACCAACTGTTTTAGGTGCGGTAGCCGTTCTTCGCTTAAGCAACCTTTTTGCTATGGTACTAGCGTCCAATACTGCTTGTCCACCTTCCATGTTGTCCGGAACTTCGGGAAGCTTGTTCTTTACTCCAGCTGGTCTTCCTCGCTTCCGTCTCACTCTACTTTGCACTTCCTCAGACGAATCCGCACTAGACTGCCTACTAATATTCTGTCGAGCCAACGATGTTTTTGTTGGTCTTGGAACAATCGGTAAAACTTTCACCTCCCCCCCAGATCCTTCTTATCCAGTTTTGGATCGGTAAAAGTCGTCTTAACTTTGTCAATCGGATTTCTTGATAATGCATCCGCATTGATCATTGAAGTCAACAATTTAATTTAGTACAGTCCATAGACCTGGCACGTTACAATTACACTGACATTTAGTAGTTCATCGATTATCTATGATAGGACGGGACGGCAAGTTTTTCCATAAAAAAAATTGCGTTCTACATGCTAGAATTTGTTACTGTTTTTTTTTAAATGTGGGATCGATTTTTTGTATGAATTAAATCTTATATTTAATTGCAAATGATCGTCTTGGACATAGATTTTTCATGAAATAAGGATAGCAATTTACTGAATTACTAAGTAGAGTAGATTGTACATCCGCTCGTTGCTTCCATAAATAATCGAAAAAGTTTTCATAATGCGAAACAATCCTGTAATATATTATGGGCACATTTTTCATGTGATAATGTCACGCAAGAACATCATTCCTATATGTACACTCGGATACTATTGAACTTTGAATAATATCGAATTAGTGCTATGCTTTGCGCATGTTTGTGACCGGTCACGGAACGCTCTATTTACCGGAAGTACGGTGACCTAACCTCCCACACTAAATACGGCGTAAGAGTGATCAGTCATTAAACGTCAGCTGGAAATGCGCAGGACGTGGCGGCAATCGCAGTTATTCCGACAATTCTACCGACAGTATCTTTTCACAGGCTATCCACCTTTTCACATGTCATAATTTGGTCGAGTGTTTATAATGATGAATACATATATATTTATAATCCTTCTCCGATTTAAACAATTATTTATTTATATCAACTCAATTGCTTCTTATAACAAAAATTTGCCAATTTCTTTATTGATATCATAACTTTCTTTTGCTATATTAAAATTGAAATTTATGTAAAATCGAAGGTATAGAGAAGAAACACTAAAGAAATGGTAGTCTGTCCAACAGATCCTTCAAGCAAAGATGTTTACGCATTCATATTGATATAGATAGATGAAAATTTCAAGTTATTCAGCTTCATGTATAAGCATCATGTTCTTGCAGTGTCTGTGATTCACTCATTTACGAGGTAAAAGAAGACACATATATTAACATAATTATTTGTTGAACTAATTAGAAATACCTTTTTAATCATTGCATTATAATCACATTTCTTATTAACCTTTACTAAGAGAAAAGTAATAAACGTACACAATAAACCTGCTAGAATATTATTTACATTATTATTGAAAGTTTGACTTTAATTTACATAATGAAAATAGACTTTTAGAATAAGCACTCTGAATTTTCGCCACATAAGGGATATCGAGAGTTTAAAAATTAACTTTGATTAATATAATGAAATAACTGTATAGATAGAGAAAACACTTAGAATTTTTGTGACATTGAGATATCAAGAGTTGCAAAATTAATCTTTAAGTTTTACATGAAGAAATGACCTTATACTTGCCAGCCTTTTACCTTGAAAAGGTTTTTTTTGGGGGGGGGGGGGAGATTTCACTACTTTTAAAAAGTATGTAATACCTAAATTACAGAGAATAGTTAACATCAACTGAATAAGTTATAAATTTAAAAATTAATGTGTATATGTTCACTGAAGATGGCCGCGGCAGTGGTACTAGTATTTGTCACTAGCGCCCTAGTTCTAAAAGTGTGCGCGCGTGCTCAGTCTGTGGCGTCGGTAAGTCGCTCTGTAGTACTGGGGTTATCGACGTTACGTCTGCTATACCGTCAGTGTTTAACCTCTCGCGTGATTAACTTTGTCGCTGCTAAAGTATTTTAAAATTGTTGCTCGATCGAAACTCGTATTCAGGAGCAACTATGGATGGTCAGCTACACCGAGGAGTGATTTCTTTTGGGACTTGTACACTGTCGTGATCGGAAACTTGTGCTTTCCCTTGGTCGATCATTGCTGTTTGGAGTCAGATAAGTTATTTTTTTTTATTTAAATTATTCAGACTTTTTGTTGATTTAAAGCACCGGTGCTTTGTTAAAAGAATTTTGTCTTTTTGTTTTCAGGTCACTGGGTCAATGCTGCTTCGAAATTTGTGTGTTACGTCTTAAGAAGATTTTGACGTCTCCCCTGGAATGGCATGCCGAAGCTAGTGCACAAGTTTTCGCTAAAGTTTTTTGTAGTGAGAAGTACAACAGTGTTGTAGAGTGTTTTAATAAATATATTTAATTAATTTACATGACTTAACCAGTGCTTTTGACTTTTTGTAGTTTTTAAATTATGTATATGTGTGAATAAGTGTAAATCACTATGGTGTTTTTCAATAATTATTGTGTGAATTTGTGGATCTCAAGTGTGATTTGTCGAGAACAAGAAAAAAATGGTATAGTTATTTTCACTTATTTTCCTACACATAATAATTTAATAATAATTCACATGATAATATAATTCACATAATATATATGATAATTCACATAATAATTTAATTTATGTTAAAGTGTTTTGTGTTGTTTGGCTCTGTTTCCCTGGATTTGAATGGACTTATTGGTGTATGTTTAGGTCAGACCTATCTGATTGAGTTCGTCTTTTGGAGCAAAGGCCGTCTCTTTCAGATTGCTCTTCCTGGGTTCGACTAAGTATTGATGTGTAAATAGTGGGTCTCAATAATTGTACACATTGAATTTAGTTTGTATGTTGGCTTAATTATTTGTTTTATTGCCTATGGAATTGATAATGACTTTTGCCGACCAGGTTTTGTTTGTGCATGAATAAAGGAATACTTATGAACTCAGTGCTTCGTGTAAGTGCGTTGCTTTAATTTTTTTAAATTATAGTTTGAAAGTTTTATTTGTGGGTCCAATATGGGATATTAATAATGCTTTTGGGGTGCCTGTCTATTAAGGCAACTATTTGCTTGTTTTGTTATTTGACAGACTCCTATGCTAAACTACTCTGTGGTACGTTAAACTATTTATATTGAGTTTGGGGTATGTGAAAAAGGCATTGGAAGTGCAAACTGTGAATCTTTCAACGTCTTTTATCTTGGTACACTGTGTTGAATTACGTTCAATGTTTTCTATTATTATTTACACTCTGTATTATAGCTGACAACCTAATTTACTTTCATCGTTAAATATTTATTCATCACAGCCATAAAATTTATATATACTGAATTTACTGCTAAACCATAATATCAAAGAAAGTATAAAATATATATATAATATCAACTTCCATTTGGTCCCATTAAAAATGGAATAAATATCTGCAAAAAATACATGTTTACAAAGACCAGAGCTTATATATACTAACTACTGTATTAAGGTACTAAAAAATGTATGTAAAATATCTATAGATTTTAATCACTACTATAATAATGACTACATATAGAAATGAGAGCGAAGAATATAATGGAAATAAGTAAGCTACATTTTGAATATTTCGGTCTTCGCCTGATTTAAAATCTGTTATAGCTATAAAAGCTTGTTTTAACATGCTAAAATAATACAATTGAGTTTATCTAAGAACTTATAGTTTTGATTTTTACAGTTATGCACCTGACAATTTAGACCCTAAAGCCATGAAATCGATGGAGTAAGTATATAATATACACATGCTGATTATTGTATAAAACATTACTGTTGCATCAAGCAAGAATATTCTCTATTATATAAACTGAATAATCTCTAAAATCCAACAAAATAAAACATTTTCACTAGCTATTCATAAGAATCCCTTTCGACGAAGAGCCTGAGAGTCTACCTCCCAGGAGACGATAGGAAAAGTTATGAACTATTCATATACACTTAAACAACTTAGAAACTTTCATGCATGAGCGATGCATATTCTTGACACTTCACTAGCTTCTCACAATAGAAAATAATTTTTTCCTTATATAAACTGAATATTCTCTGAACTAAGAAAATAAAACACTTTTACTATCTATTCATAAGAATTCTTTTCGACGTACAACCTCAGAGTCTATCTCCCAGGAGACTATAGGAAAAGTTAAGATAAGCACTTCCACAATTGTAGAAACTTTCTTGCGTGGAAGATTGAATATAATCGTAACACTCAACCAACTTGTCACATCACAAGAAAATTATATAAACAGGAAATTCTGTATAAATTTTCTTTGATTCTTGGACGATGAAAATACAACACTTTCACTAGCTTCTCATTAGGATCCCTTTCGACGAATAGCCTGAGAGTCTACCTCCCAGGAAACGATAGGAAAAGTTATGAATTATTCATATATACTTAAACAACTTAGAAACTTTCATGCATGAGCGATGCATATTCTTGACACTTCACTAGCTTCGAATATAATCCTAACACTTAACCAACTTGTCACATCACAAGAAAATTATATAAACTGGAAATTCTGTATAAATTTTCTTTGATTCTTGGATAATGAAAATACAACACTTTCACTAGCTTCTCATCAGGATCCCTTTCGACGAATAGCCTGAGAGTCTACCTCCCAGGAGACAATAGAAAAAATTACACATCCACTTCAAGAATGTAGAAACTTGCTTGAAAGGTGAACCCAGGAGACGATAGAAAAAGTTACATATTCACTTCAACAACGTAAACTTTCTTGAAAGATGAATTCTTAACACTTTACTAGCTGCCACATCACAGAATAGTTATTTCTTTATATAATCTAATAGTAAAAAAACCTGAAAAATAAAAGGATATATTTTAACAAAGAATCAGTTCATGAATCTTTCATGTATTGTATATAATTTTAGACATTTACTTTTTAGCACTTTTTTCAACTTCACATAATAATTGTTTGGATAATACTTTTCATAAGTTTATTCTCGTTTAAAATAACACAATCACTTTCTGCATACATATTTTTTCAACTAAATGTCCGTCTATGTATATTGATAGCTGGGCTTCAGACCACGAGTCTCACAATTTTCCTTATTTTTTCAACTAAATGTCCGTCTAAGTATTAAGATAGCTGGGCTTCAAACCACGAGTCTCACATTTTTCCTTATTATTTCAACTGAATGTCCGTCTAAGTATTAAGATAGCTGGGCTTCAAACCACGAGTCTCACATTTTTCCTTATTTTCACAAAGTTTACAGGTATTATTATTATAATATACAGATTAAACGGCATAACCTGTTCAAATAATTTAATACACAAATTATCACCAATACAACACTAAAAATCATTTAGTAATGGAATACATTCGAAACAATCCTCACACATAGCTTTAATTTAGAATTTATATCACTAATCACTATGCTGAGTTACGCTGTAATCTACTAAACTTGAACTATCTTTCAATTTAATCTTGTGAACATATCAACATTTTGAATATAAAAAGACACTATCACTATTCTTCGTAAGTAGCAAAAAAAGATTATGCTATTTATGAATGAAAGTTTAACAGTTTACCTCGGCAGCTGTATTTGGTTTTTCAAAAGTTTCAATATTATAATTTTAATTTTAGACATTTACTTTTTAGCGCTTTTTTCAACTTCACATAATAATTGTTTGGATAATACTTTTCATAATTTTATTCTCGTTTAAAATAACACAATCACTTTCTGTATACAACTTATAATAAGTTCACTTTTTAACACTTTTTTATGGTTCATTCCATCCGATCTGGATAGAGAAAAAGTCTATAATTCACAGCAAGAGGTGGATAGTCCTCCATAAGGAGACGATCCTCCATAAAAAACAATCCTTCACACTAGTAGATGAATTGCTTATTATCAAAATAAAAATCTTCCGCTTGCACCAGATATTCTGCTAACTTAATAAATATTCTTACTTCACAGCATAATAAATACTGCAAATCATAAATATTTATAATTCAAACTTTTTTCAATGGCAATATAACCTCCAAAAGTATCTGAAAAAGAAAAGAGAACATTTAAACAAAGTATCAGTTCACGAAACCTTGATTTATATTGTATATTAATAAATCACAATCATAACACTAAATACTTATCTAATCTAATTATACACTATTAATCATGTCGATCATTATGAACGAAATTGACTTATTTCTCACTGTTTTTAAATGACACTGTTTTAAAATATTAAACTTATGATATATTTCGCACTATCACAATATTTTATAACAATATGTTAAATTATTAATTAAAATATTTACGTTGATTATTATAAACATAAACAATGTTTCACCATGAAACATCGTCTGCATCTGCTCAGCATGTACAAGTAGATCTATATTGATGCATGGTGTGCTATATATTATTACGGAAATACGTAGCGCTGACGTAACCGGAAGAATTGTTCAGTTTTCATTCTTCTCTCTTGATGAGAATCGAGGGGCTCGAACTTTCACTTTACAATATCTGTTGATAGAAGCATTTTCAGAAAATGTGACCCTGATGTAATTTTGTTAGTTTCGTCTCAAGCTTTCGTTTGAATATTTCTATGTGACAAATAATACTGTCAAAGTAAAGATAACCATAAGTCGAGTTTCCAACAATGCCTATGAGATGTATATAGGGTCTGGCTAGCGCCCGACGGCTGCGTACGTACTCACGTACCTTATACTTGCCATCGTGGCGCTACCGCGCCCCTTGATTAAACTTCTTACCTTGTTGTTCTAGTAGAATAATAATCTCCTCGTTTGTTATATTTAAGTTTAATTGATGATTATGGGTCAGATGAGTGAATTGATTTAATCCTCGGAGTTGTTTTGATTACTAGCAATTCCGCTAGTTTAAATATTTATTCACGTTGATGATCAAAATGATACAATAATGGTCCAATAATCTATTTGTTTATGCTCACTGCAGTAATGATACTCTACTAGAAATCTACTAATGATGTATAACAAAACTCTTGAGCGACTGACTAATTGCTCGGCTCATTGTCGCCGATCGCTCTCTTCGACCGACAATTAACGCTGACGGCAGAGATTGCAACCACCGCCCGCGTGTCCCTTGTCCTCTCTCTATGCACTATATACTTTAAGTATACCATCGGCCGAGTGGCGACACCAAGGAAGTACACTGTCAGCTATAACGGCGCAATATACTATGTTTCGAATATTCGAGAACAATCGAAATTGCTCCAGAATACTCGGAACATAACATCCTCCCCCCGCCCTCGAAGACGTTTGTTGTCCTCAACAAACCATTTTCTATACTAATAATGAAAATACATGCCATCATCGAATCATCAAATAAAACTTCACAATTATCCAAAATACACATTAGCAAAAATGGAACGGACGTGAAAATACTAGTATTAATTTAGAGTTAAAAAACCGTCATTTATCCATATTATTTCTCAATGAAACAATAAAGAAAATCATCAAAACCTATAGTGACTCGAATAGTAAAAAAACAATTGATTGGATGATCACATCTATCTTTACCTACCTACAATACCTACCCGAATGTTAATGTTATTAATAAATATTCATGTCATTTGTGTTAATTAGCTTAATATTATGTTCGTCTTCTTCTGCTGCTCATCGATACGCCAAATCAATCAAAGATGCAGCATACCGCATGCATTTAAATTCGATATAATAGGGTCAATAAATATAGATCTAATAATTATTGATTAATAACTATTATGGTCAAAGGGTCAAAAAATAAATTGGGTCTAACAATTCATTCAATACTTATATAAAAAAAGTATAAATATATCTTTATTAAAGAAAGAAACATGGTATAGTCCATTAAAAATTACTATTGGTCCATGAAAGAAATAATACGAAGAATCTATGCAATAGTCTTGGTCCAAAAAAAACTGAATGATAATAAAAATATTATTTGGTCCACTAAAAACTGACGTTGGATTCCAACTCCTAGTTGCTCTCCGTCTCCCACTCATCAGCATTCCATACTACTCCAGTTTCACCAGCCGATGTTTCAGGCAAAGCGGCTGCTTCATCCTGGGTACCTTCCATCAATTGGATACGAGCCTTCTCCAATTTCTGGGCATCAGATATTTCCCTCAGCAATTGGTTTAATAATGGTTCTGCTAGGCTGCTCGCTTCGGGACCTAAGCCTTGGTCAATCAAATTCATCTCATCTAGCGCTTGGGCCAGCTTCTTTTTCTCCTCTATATTTATCAGCATTGCCACTGGAACCTTGGCATTGCATTCCTTTTCATGAAGCACCTTGTCCTTATTACGAATCCAGCTGCCACACGGTTTGTGCTAACGGATTTTGAAGGATGCACACTGTAAAGTGATACTTCTCATTCCGCACATCATACATCAGACCACAAATGTGATGAAGCTTACGCAATGGTTCAGTTCGTGGCAAATGACGCCTTGGCTCCCACTTCGGGTTAGCAGTTAGCACTGCAATGATCCATCGCATAAGCCGCATGCCCCTTGTAGAAGTACTGTATGAAGGCTTGGCGCCTCCATGTCTCGGCGTTCACATTGGGCGTGTCCATAAAAGTAATATGGTCAAATGGTCCATATTTAGCAAACTCCATGATCAAATCTTCGTTTGTCTGCTTGGGCCACAACATGATAGAAAACCTCAAGTACTGGGTGTTGTCTAATGGCCCAGTGACCAACTTCGGCTCAGGGAATGGCCTCTGCGATGGTAAAAGTGTCAACCTGGATTCCCTGGATCCAGACTGATTCCCTGTCCTCTGCAGAGTTGGCAGTAAGCCCTGAGTAGTGCGACGCACCGCCCCCGTTGGTCTCTCCAATTCCCTTTGAGTCACCACTGGTCCATCCCTTTGAGAGCGAAAATGGCTCAAAGTCGCCATTGATTCCAGTTGTCTATCCATCTTCTCCTTCGTCATCATGGTTATTGCCGGTTGAGACGCGTTGATTCACATCACTTCATCAACATGACTCAATCGATCATACATCACATGGACTACGGATTTGGTTCTTCCTGCTGACATGATCGTCCTAACAGAGTGTGCAATGTTGCACTCTCCAATACCCTTGAAGATTTCATCCACGTTTTTACGCTGCCCCTCATATTGGACTTCCAACATGTCACTAACGTGAAGCTTGATCAAATATATTTCCACGTCAGTGGTCCAATCAATAACTTTGTTGCCAGCATAGGAATTCAACTGCTGGTCGACCCTAGCCACCATTTCCTGCGTTGTTTCCATCCCCAGGGAGATGACAAACTGCTTCATTGAATGCGCTGCAATAGCATGCGACGCTCTATGATAAATAATGGTAGCCGTAGCATATCTTTCAGTGATTTCTTCGAACTCGATACTACAACCAACAAATGTTCTAAAAATTTTCTCTACTCTCTCCTTTGGTCCAATAAAAACTACCTTTATAGTAAAGGTAGAGATTAACTCTAAAGAGTGCAAACTCAATACGTGGTTCATCTGAAAACAATCAAAATATAAACAATTAAATTTTGTTATTCAAAAGTCCATAACTCAATCCACATGCATTAACTTCTATTTTATTCTATCATAATCAAGAAGGGTCTATTTTCGATAAAATATAAGGGTCAAACTTATATTAAATCCTATGTCTATATCTATCTATCTTATGGTCTTAAATTTCAACAGTCCGAAACTCATTAAACTATATAAACATTTCAAATAAGAATTCTGTATGGGGTCCAAATCATACAAAATTCAATGGTCAACAACAAAAACAAAGGGGTCAATTAGCATATAGAAAGTTTATTATCGGAATCAACAACAATTTTCTTAAAAACAACGGACTCTCTATCATCATCCGATTCCAGCAATTCATCCTCTTCCATAGTACAAATCATCAAATGGTCATCATCATCATTACTTTTACTCTGTAATCCAGAGGGTCCTGGCTCAGACGATGTCATTCTGCTTTCCTCTCACATTTCCGTTTCTGCAAATGTTACACTTTCTTTCTCATCTTCACTCCTAGATCGTTTCCGTAACATAATGACATCTCTAAGATCCCGAGATTTCTCGTTCTTTCCAAGAAATTTCACTCTCTCCATCTCTTTCTTACACTGCAACACCTTCCAACATGTATCCTCATGTAATGCAAATACATGCACATCAATCTCTTGTCCACACAAATCATGAAACTTCTTCATCCCCACAGAAAACTTATTCTTCGGGTCCTTCTTCATTGCAGCTATGGTTCGTCTATAAACAGGATTACACTTCTGCATTGCACATTCAGCATCAGCCTCCGTAAAATACTCCGTAAAATACACAAAAACAAAGCACAATCTTCCTTGCTTATTACGTACAGTCTCATAATAATTAACACTACCAAATTGCATAAAATGTTTAAAAAACATCTCATCCTTCTCTGCATCGGTTCCTTCCCACGACAATAAACAAAACAATCTATTACCCTTCTTCACAAATTTGTCCTTCTTAATAGCATATATCTCCGATTTCACTTTTGGCTCCCTAAGTGATTCTAACACATTCGGTCTTGGTCTAAAATTTTTGTTCTTCTTGGTCAACACATTCATCTCATAATTCCTAGCTGCTTCATTCGTAATTTTAGACAATGAAAATTCATTACTGATATTATCTTCGTCATAAAACTTCAAATCATATGATCGAATATTATTATAAAATTGATCTTGCTTTTTCCTCTGCACAATATTCGCAGTCGATTCATTTTCATATCTCACAATAAACTTATTAACATACTTCATAACCTTGATTCTCATCACACGCTTGAAATAAACTGCCTCCGGTAACGGAATTTGCGGTATCATTTCCATCATCTGGGTCGATGACGCATGTCCTTTAAAATAGAATACTACCGATCTACGATGTAACATTTCCAAATCTCTGCGATACGACATCTTTACCTTCCTGTAATACACATATATAAAAATAAAATACAAAAAAAACAAAAAACAAAAAAAACACAAAGACCAACACATGGGTCAAATTGGTCTATTTACAAAACATGAAAATATCATGTCATAAAAATTCATTTGGGTCTATACAAAAAAAACTGGTCCAATTACATAACATCAATGCTCAACATTATGTTTAAAAACAACAACACCATTATCAATGTGAACTTCATGTGAATCATTCATTGTACTATCAATTGGGTCAATAACAATTTCACCATTTCCTACACCAACTCTCTCAGCCTCACAAACATTTCCAGAATCAACTTTCCCCTTCTCCATTTTCTCCTCACCACACTATACTCATGATCATAACATTTCTTATTGGTCTTTTGTCTCAAACACAGAAATTTCACCCCACATTTCATCCCAACAATTAATACAACTACTAACACAATCATTATCAATTGTAAAGTCAACCCTACATATAAAATCCTACTCGAATTGTAACTCTTTCTCTCATATGCTTCCCTATATGGACCATTTCAATCATGATATCATGCAATGATTTCACTTTATCTGAAGTAAGCACTGGTCCAATTATTTCTTTCATTTCATTATCATTCACATCATACGAAGTATATTTACTGAACACTCCATAAACTTCATCAAATTTCAAACCAACATCTGGTTTATACACATACAAATTCTCATCATTTCTTATCTCTTCTCCAAACACAATAACATTATCTGTCCTTCCTTTAGAACCAGAAGCTAGTCTTAAAACTCCTGTATTATTCAACATTAAATTCACTTCTTGATTATCTAAACATGAAATCCTCACTTTTTCAAAATTACACATTGAATACAACCAAGATTTATCACCACTTAAATATTTTTATTGGGTCCTAAAATAATTCTGATACTTGATATCACAATTATTAAACTTCTTTTTATGTGGATTCAATAATAAATTAACTTCACAATCTCTCGAAGCTGAAGTATCATGTAACACTTCCAACGCTGGACAAATATGTGCATAATGGGTCTTTATACATATCACATCTGGATCTTGGTCAAACTTAAAATATTTCTCCTGATCACTGCTCAAAGCTAAATATTCATGAGATGGTCGAATATATAATGATCCCTTAATATTCTGATTAATTACTTGTGGTATATTAACACTATGCATTCTATACAATTGATAAGAAATTCTATCAACCAATGGCAAATATAAAACTATAATGGTCTTGCCATCCTGATGAATTGCATCAACTTTCGAAATTTTCACAATTTCTTCACTCCTGATATGCTCCACCGGAATTGGAAAATCTAAATCACCATCAAACTTCTGTATTTCTCCAACTATCTGATCCAAAACATCTGCTTTTATTAATTCCGAATGAATCTTTCCTTCTTTCACTTTCCTCAAAACATCCAAAATCTTTTCATTATTACGAATCAAATGATCCATATGCGAATCTAATCTTCTCACATATGCTGTATTATACATTCACGACATTAATTGATCACTCTCCTTATTCAATTTGTCCATCATTCCTTTCAAAGAAACCTGAAATGCTTGTAAAACAACTTGATGATTCCTCGTTACATTAAACAGTTCCTCAAACTGGGTCGAAACAATATGAGAATTTTCTTCCACTAAATGTACTATCTCTGTCTGATCTCGAAAAATTTGGTCTATATATTTGCTAACATTATCAACATCATCAGATGTTACTAATCCAAACAAACTCTTGCTCACATTACCAACTATTCCGAAAGAAATTAGTCTCTTCACTCTAATACTACTCGGGTCTTTAACTGTAGGATATTGAATCTGTCCAATAGTTTTAACTGTATCACGTATCTTATCCTGAAGATCATTCAAAGTTTGCTCCTTCAACTCAATAATATCAGCATCCAATGCACTCCTGCATTTGGTTTGGTCAACAATCTGTGAACATTCTTCAATTAACTCCTTATAATGTTTCACAGGTCCATGAAATGATAAAAATTCATCCACTTTAAGGGGTTATGCCTGAGTTAAACCTGAAAAAAACAATTTATCAATTAATAGGTAATTAAAAATTATTTATAATGAATATAAAAAAAATTTTGTTTCCTAATGAAAATATACATATTAATAGTAAATTTCAATATTTTTAAAAAATTATTTATGCATACTTACTATGTAAATAGTTCCATGTATGCAGTACTAAATTTCTGCATATTTTTTCCTTTGCCGCATGAATTTTCAAGTTCTGGTTGATGAATTATTTCCAAACTGGATGGAAAATCTTCTAAATTGCCTTCTCCTCAGCTTGAACGCAGGAAATTACTGAAAAATAAAAATTTTTAATTTTAGCAACGTATAAGTTATAATATATGTAATTATAGTGAATGTTACGTATGTTTAGATACATAACATTCACTTTTGACTTATCTTTGCAAATTCTGTTCCGTTCAAGCAGTGACGAAAGGCCTCCTGGAGTTCTCCAAAAAATTTCAGGTTGATTGGTCCATTGGTTCTTGAGAAATCATGCGGTAACTGACCTAAGATGAGAAAAATTCAAAACTTGAGAAAAAAGCATTTAAAGTTTAACTTGACATTTAATGATATAAAATATACTTACAATTTTTCTTCACACCTGGACCTTGTTTAAGTCAAAGATATACGTATCCTGGTCATCTTTGTAAATAAATAAGTTTCTATACTTACATGTGATGAACAGAAGAGTAGAACTATCATCATCATATCAAGTTCATGTAGTTGAGAGGTTAGAGAAAACAGTCCATCAGGTGAGCTAAGGAGGCAGAAAGCAAGCAGACAGCTCCAATCAGCTGTTTAGCTTGCTCTCTGACCTACTTTTCAGCTAGACTGTTTTCTACAGAGCTGATGCTGTGACATGTGTGATGTGTGTGTGAAAAGTGTTTAATGAAAAAAATTAAAAAAAAAAGGAAAACAAAAGTGAAAAAAACAGAAAAAAATTGTGAATGTGTTTCAGTGTTTTTTAGTGTTTGTGTTGTAAATTATGTTGTTCGTTTACAAGTGAGGTTGTGTATGGTGTATAAGTATTTGGTTATGTGTGTAATGTGTATATGTGTGTTTAATAAGCACCAGCTCTGTAGAAGTCATCATCCTGATGACTTCTCTTTCTTTTGGCTCGTCGTGCTTCAAGTGTTGAGTGTAGTTCTCTTCTGTTGGACAAGAGAAGCCGCTCCTGATCCTGAAGCTTGGCCCAGTTGACTGCAGAGGATCCTGGATACACGCTGAACTTCCTCATGACTTCAAGCAGTCCTGCTTTGCCTTCATTGAAGCAAGTGACTGCGATGTAGGCACCAATTTCGAGGACTGTCAGACCACTGAAACTATGCTTGGGGATGAGCTTCCAAACAGAATGATTGAAACTTTCATTACTGTTTTGCGTGAAGCCTCCAATGCATCTCTCAAGCAAGTCTGGCTTCGTCAAGTCCTCGTAAATCGGTTCAATTGCGTTCATGATGGCAGCACGAATATTATCTCCATGGTGGAAGTTCTTCAAGTTGTTGTTCGCCTTGGCTTTCTGCCACTTGCACCAAGATCTTGATCCCTGCGGGCAAAGGTGGTGAGTTGGATCTTCATCTGTAGATTTTTTGTGATGAAATGTTGCCCATATGGCATTTCTCATTTCATCAACAGAATTACTATGGCCACGGATGGCATTGCCATAGTACTTCGTCAACTGGTCAATCCTTTGAGCAGTTAGACGGTTTCTTCCACCAATGCCCAAGCCATCTGTTAGTTTTGTGCCAGCCAAGCTTTTCTTCAGGTTCCTGAGCCTCGAACCCATCCTCTTCTGAACGTGTCCTACACACTCCTTCTTCGTGATGGTGAAATCTTGATAGGGTTTAGCATCGGAAAGTGCTTTGAAGACTCTTGAATCTCCGTCTCCAATGTAATTTGCATACCTTACACCATGGATGGACTCGGATCGCTGGAACATTTCGACGATGCCATCCACTTCCATCTTGCCAGAGCTTCCTTCGTGATTGGCAGAACACTTTTCTCGGTGGGCTTCACACCATTCCTTGTACTGTGCTGTATCCTCTTCTGGTCGTTTCTCGCAGGCTAGGCAAAAGGATTGCTTCGGAGCAACATCAATCACCTTTCCATTGGCATGGCGTATTAGTGTTGAAACTCCTTGAAGAGATGAATGTCCTCGTTTCCTCCAACTACCATCGCCTGATACAGTTTGGTGATCATCTTCTTGATTTTCCGTACTGCAATCTTCCTGCATAGCTGCTTTCATCGACTCTTTAGCTGTAATCAAGCTTGCATCTTTCAAGTCTTGATTAATTTTGTCAAAATTACTGTGAGAGATTGGAGTAGAAAAATCCATTACTCCATATAAAGTGCTCAAACCAGTGTGCCCATGACCAAGAATTCTCATGGCTATAACTGCACGCTTGTTCACTTCATAAGCGTTACTTTGTTTTCCAACTTTTCTGCTGGAGTCGATGAAAGCAACTGCGTTACATGATGTACAGGTGATGGATAGCTTGCTACCAAGACCTCGTACATCAACTTCATCAAATTTGATGCATCCGTCACAAGCTTTACAAGCCAGAAACTCCTGTAATCCTGGCAGAAGCAAAGAAATGTCAAAGATTCTATTCTGAATTTCACTCGGTTCTACATAAATTGATTTTAATTTTTGTCTAGACCTAGATACAGGAATTTCTGGCGGTACTGATGTTGAGGTACCTGGTAAAGCTTGCGCAGCAGATCTTGAACTCCATTCCCTGGACGTTGAAGGAACTGTATCAGGCGTAGGTGATGCTGAAGTGATTGGTGTTGCTCGTTCTTGTTGTATAGATGTTGATGCTGATGCTGGTGCTGGTGCTGTTGTCGAAACTTCCCATTGCTGTTTTTGATGAAAAATCTTGGGTCTTCTCTTTCTTCTTCCAAATCTTCTTTTTCTGTCAGATGATCCTGAAACTCTATATCTTGAGTCTGGGCTCATCTTGATCACAAATCACTCTCACATACTCTACTTTTTAACCACAAATGCTATCAATATTATAAAATAAATTATTTAATAATATTGAGCAATGCAGAATAAAAGTTGATATGAAAATTCAAAGCAAGTGTTTTTGCGCTCTTGAATTCTCAATCATACGGTAAAACAGGTTACTAGATGAATAGCCTTTTCGAAAGAATATCGCGCGGCCCCGTCGGTAAGCGCCAAATTCAAAATTCGTTTTTTGCATAATTTTATTCATTGACGAATATTTGCGTCTAATTAATTTTTTATAAAGCATAATAAATAATCAAATGCTTTTTTAAAAATAAATTATTAATTTAAATAAACAAAAAAGAGGAAAATGTGGAAATAAGCAATTTGCAAATTTTTAATATTGCATAATTTTGCTCATTTTATTAATATCTTTTAACGGATTTTAATTGCATAATAGATATTTTTATTGTATTTTACATACAAATATTATGCATGAGAAGTATTAAAAGCTCGAAAAATAATCATGTTCAGTAACACAGCACTGACAAATAAAAACGCGAAAATTACGATTTTTTAAAAATAAGCTATTCGCACGCCTTCAGTTTTTGGTCTGTAGCTTTCTACCCAATTTTTTTTGGGCAAAATGGACTTCAGCATCGTATTCTACAGACAATTTCCTATGAAAAAAGTCAATAAAAAAAAATCGATTTTTTGACGACTTTAACTCAGGCATAACCCCTTAATAAAGATTTTAATCTTCCAAAAAGCACGTTCTGTACGAACATTTCCCAATTTCTCAAAATAAATTCCAGGATTTGGGGTCAATATTTCATTCTGAAATACAGGTCCACTGTTTATGGTCTTCATCACACTCAATAACATAAACATTCCAATCAAACAATTCATCCTGTAATCATATCACAATTAATAACCAGAAAGATCTATCCCATCAAAATTTGAATCCTCCTCTGCAAACTTTAACTTATCAACATGTTTTCTAATACGCCTCCCATCAGGATACTCCAAAATAACATTCTTTCTCCCAACAAACTCTACAATTTTCAAAGGTTGACTCCTATATATTTCAAATTTATTAGTCCTCACTTCCTTAACAATATGAGCATATCCCCCTACTTTACCCTTAAACTCTTTAACCTTCCTATCATATCTCTCTTTCGATTTTAATTTTTCTACAATTTGTTTCTCTCCCGCTAAAATTTTCATTTCATTCAAACGCAACACTAAATCCCTAATATAAGTATGATAAGTTCTCAGTTTTTCATCCGACGGAACTTTGATTGGTAATCTCGCTACTCTCCCAAAAACTAATTCAAAAGGCGTAAAATTCGTAGCTGCATGAACACTCGTATTATAAGTAAATGTAGCGAAAGGCGCTAATTTATCCCAATCATCATATTTTTGAGAATAAATCCTAATCCTCTAAAGAACCATTCGTTTGCGGTCTATAACCAGATGTTTTCAAATGATCTATTTTAAAAATTTTCAACATTCATTCTACTATATCTGATAAGAAACTAGTACCCCTATCTGATAAAATTGCTCGCGGTGCCCCAAGTCTACAAATCAAATGCCTCGCTAAAGCATCCGCAATCGTAGTCGCATATAAATTTTTAATTAATATCGCAATTAAATATTTGGTCAAATTACATTGCATGGTCAATAGATGTTGATTCCCATTTGGTGTCATTCTCAATTTTCCAACTGTATCAATTGAAACTTTATCGAACACTTCAATTGGCGTATCCGTTATCATCATCGGCTCCCTTATCTTAAACCTCTCAATCTTCTGTTCTTGACAACCACTACACTTCCTTATATAATTCTGTATATCATTCCTCATACCTGGCCAATTAAATCTCTCCCTTATCTTTTGATAAGTCTGATTAATCCCTTTGTGATCTCCTGTCAAACTATCATATAAAGCACTTATTATCTTTTTCCTATCCTTCTCAGCTGGTAACTCAACTTTTCCATAACAAACCGTCACAGTAATACTCGAATTATCAACATGTCTCTTCAATAACTCACTCATCAATCCAGGCTCCAACATGTCCGTCAAATCACCTTTCCTGGAAATTCTAAAACTCTCAATATGTCTATGACACAAAATTCTACTCAAATTATCGAAACACTTATTCACATTCTCCAAAGTTATCACACTAAACTGCTTCTTCTTCACCACCAAAGAATAAACATTATACTTTTTATAAGGCGTAATTAATATCTGACCCACAAAAGGTTTCTTCTTCTTCAAATTAAATAAATCTATTGCACCAATATCATTCAACAATCTCGTCACTGATGTATCCGCTTCACAATCTCTAGTTATAAAATGCACAATATTATCCCTCTTATACGTTAAACAATCTCTCACACTCTACACATTACTCCCTTTCACTGATTCCACTAATCTTTCCTCAATTGTATCATACTCTCTCCTTCCTTTATCAGATTCTCCACTATCAATTTTATTCAAATCATTCATACTTGGCATCATTATTACAGGTAACGTATCCTCCGCTGGTTTCGAATACTCAATATTATATGTATTTTCTTCATTCTCCCTCACATCAGTAAGAATATTATTACCTCTTCCAACACTTCCCAATTTACCTGGTGTACTCTTCGCTTGTGGCTTTATAGCATCTATTTTCGTTGTTTCTGAAATCCTTCCTCTAGGTGGAAATATCATTATTTCACTCGTTGCCGATGTATCTCGATCTGACAAAGAATCTCTCACATTATCTAGTCTCCTTTGTACCTTTTCCTGTGTTCTATCTATCGATTCTCTAACTCTTTCTCCCAAAACTTCATCCGTTTGAACAGTAACATAATGTGGATTCAACTCATGCAACCTAAACTCATTTCATCATTCACTTCTTCATCCTCTAAAAAATGTGTAATCGGTGTATCATAATCCTTATCCTCCTCTTCTACTTCAACTTCTTCATTTTGATGTTTAGCCATACTCTCCTCTAACCTCCTACTCACCTCTTCCACCTCTCTTCTACTCAGACTCATCCTCAGAGAAACACTCCGTTCACCATCACTCTCTGTAATCACTCTGCTCTCAGATTGACTAACTTCACTCACATCTATTCCAATACTCTTCACAGTTCTATTTTCTTCACCTTCATCAGTATCACTACCTTCTACATCCGAAACACCTGTCGTCTTTTCCATTCTAATCCCACTATACCTTTCAAAGGCGGATTTTCCTTTTCACTACCACAAATCCCTGTTGACAATAATGCTGTTGTAGTCAACCTCCCTCGCGACGAATTCACTTTCATTGAAACATCTGTGCCTTCACTATCACTATCCCTCAAATCACCAGATTTCGATAACACTGATTTTGATGAAACTCTTTCACTCTGCGACCTCTTCACTGATCTTGTCGATTTAGGCAAAGCTCCCTGTTTAACATATTCTGCAACTTTAGATGTCACCTGAGCCTTATTCCTAGTCCTCTGAGCAATAACACTATGATCTAATTCTGGTGTCATTTTATTAGTCTTCGCTCCTACAGGTCTACCTCTCGATCTTTTCACCTCTTCAACTTCAGACTGCACTCTACTCCTATTAAAAATTTTGCTTTTCACCGAATACACAATACTTTTCGCCTTATCACCATCAGGCTTCTCTTTTTCCTCAATTGTCATCATCTTAATACCTGGTAAATTTCTATTAATTTGTTCTTCCCTAATCTCTGGCGGATTCCTCGAAAGAGCATCTGCATTCTTGTTCAACTTTCCTGGTTTATATTTAAAAGTATATTCATAACCCGTGAACCTAAACATCCATCTCATAAGCCTCTGCCCTGGATCTTTTCTCGTATGCATCCAGTTCAAAGGTTCATGATCACAAACCAATGTAAATTTTTTACACAATAAATATGGTCTAAACTGATGTAACACATATAAAACAGCCAAACTCTTTTTCAGTCGTTGAATAATTTTTCTCAGCTTTAGTCAATGTTTTCGATAAAAACTGAATAGGATGCTCAAATCCATCTTTCTCTTGACTCAAAACAGCACCTGTTGCTATGTCTGAAGCATCAGTTGTTAAAATAAACTCTTTTTCAAAATCTGGAAACTGCAAAATAGGCGGATTTATTAAACACTCCTTTAAAGTTTGAAAACTCTTCTCACAATCTTCTGTCTACTCAAATTTCAAACCATCTTTCACCAAATTCCTCATAGGCCTCTCAATTACTCCAAAATCCTTGATATATTTCCTATAATAACCAAACATACCCAAAATTTCTCGTACACTTTTAGCACTTTTCGGTGTTGCCAACTTCGCAATTGCCTCCACTTTCTGCGGATTAGGTTCTATTCCTCTCGCACTGATGATATGACCTAGAAATGCAACTTCTTACCTGAAAAATTCCACCTTGTCAGGTTGTAACACCAACTTCGCCTCTCTCAATCTCTCCATTAATTTCCTTATTCTCGATTCATGTTCAACAAAATCTCTACTATAAACAATTATGTCATCCAAATACACCAATATTTCTATATTCTGTAAACCTCTCAACACCTTCTCCATCAACCTCTGAAACGTCGCAGTTGCGTTTTTTAAACCTTCTGGAATGCGTGTATACTCATAATGTCTATTAATTGTTGAAAAAGCTGTCTTATAACAATCTTCAGGTGCCATAGGAATTTGCTGAAAACCTCTCGTCAAGTCAAAAATTGAAGAATAAATCGCTCCTCCTAATTGATCCATAATATCAGCAATATTCGGTAACAGATAAGCATCTCTGATAGTTTTCTTATTCAATTCTCGAAAATCAATAACCATATGCCACCTCGGATTACCATGACTATCTGGTTTCTTCGGCACAATCCATATCGGAGAATTACACGGTGAATTCGATTCCCTTATGATCTTATCCTTCAACTTCTTCTCAACACTGTCCTTTACCACTTGTTTATGCTTCGGTGGATGTCTATATTGCTTAGTATTAATTGGAACATTATCCTCAAAAAATATATAATGCTGAATCATATCCGTACAAGGTAATTTATCTCCTGGCAATAAAAACCTATCTAAATAATCTTCCAATATACCATCGACTATTCTCAACTCCTTCTCATTCAAATGCTGTCGTCTAACCACTTCCTTAACTCTTCGTAACCTTTCTGCATTATCTACTATTCTTTTACCTTCAAACTCACTATCAGGTTCTTCCAAGAAATTAGCCTCTGTATCAAATGGTATCAACGCTCTCGGATTCACTTCTATTGTCACATCCTTTTCATCGGTATTTATAGCCAAAATCTTACAAGTATCATTTTCATTGATTACCAGTCCTTCTCCCAAAAACACATTCTCATTACCAACATCAATCCTGGAAACATAACCTTCTTTCAAATTACTATGTATTAGATTAATTTGTATGACTTGCCTCGTTCTCGCCTTTATATTATAAACCATTTTATTATCAATCCTTTCATCTGCATTATTCACACTCACCACTTCCTTAGATAACAACTTCTGATCTCCATTTTGTATCTGCAACCATTGTCTATTATAATTCACTTCGTCTTCACTCTCCATTAAAAATGATATCGGATTCAGCACATCTCCTGCCACCATCAAAGTATTACTATAATAAGAAATTACAGCTTATTCCTCTTGTCTCAAATAACTCCTCCCCAAAATACCATCATTTGAAATTGGAAACTCATCTAACACCACATTAAACTTCACAATCGAATTTCTAATCTTCAAATAAACTGAACCCAATGTATATATAATTTGATTCGTTATTCCTCCTAAACCAATGACATCATCTGTATCTATAGGCATATCTTTATCCAACACTGTTAATTTGATCAGATTCAGACCAGCTCCACAATCAACCATAAACGTCACCCACGGTCTTGCTGTTTCAATTGGCACATGAATTCTCACAGCAGTTACTCTATCCTTTTTCTTAACATATTCTCCAAATCTTGTCTTTTAGGCTGAACCATATGATTCTGCTGATTGCGCCCCGTTAAAATAGACATAACTGGTGCTTGTTGCTTCCCTTTCTGTTGCATTAAACACTCTATCTGTTGCTGATAATTTTTGACATCTAAATTCCTCGCCTGTTCTTATTGTTGCTATTGCTTCTGCTCCAATGCTTTTGGTGATAGGCTCGCCACTCTGTCTTGACGAGCCTCCTGGTAGTTTAAATGACCAAAATTACCTTCTCCTCCTTGACCTTGATTCCTCCAATTTTGCTGCAACCTGTTATCATTTTCTCTCTGATCTGGATATCTCTGTATATAAGTATTGAAATTACCTGTCTGAGGATTAAACAATCTCCTATTATATCCACTATTACCTTCACTATTCCAAGAATTCCAATCTCTATTGCCTTGATTCACACCACCTCTATAATTACCATATCAACCTCTACCTATAAAATTATTATCATTATTACCTTGATAGTTATTAAAACCACCTCTGTAACTGTTATAATTACCTCTATAATTATTACCACTAGCAGCTTGATTATTATTTCCTCCATATGAATTAGCAAAATTTCCTCTAAAATTACCATAACCTCCACGATAATTATTGTATCCTCCTCTACCTCCAAAATTCTGCTGCTGCTGCCCATAACCATTATTATCATGCCGAACTTCATTCTGCCAATTACCTCCACTAGTTTGTTGCTCTTCTGAAGTCTTAGTCCCCAAATAGCCAACATAATTCATTCTAAATCCATGCATTGGCTCATTATGATTCCTGTTAAATTGCTGATGAAAATTTCTGTCATTATTATGATAATTATCATGACCCCTTCCTCTATAAGGTCTCGTATCTGGAATAATTTTCGCCTCCATTCTAGCTTCAAGCCTCACTGCTTCTTCATATGCTGCTATTAAAGTAGCTGGCTTCGCTGCATCCACTTTATCTGATAATCCTGGATGTAATCCTCTAATAAAATTATCAATCGCGACCTTCTGTGTAGGCTCCATCATATTTTCATTGTAATCATCACCATACGATTCCCTCAAAACACTTCTTGCTCCACTCAACAAAACATTCAATTCATCATAAAAATCACCAACCGTATCTTGTTGCCTCATTCTGATACTCTATATTTTATTATTATAATAACTAAAATCCCTTCCTGGACCAAATCTCTGTTTCAAATGCTTTATTAATTCATCCACATTCCTGAATTCTTTATTGTTTAAACTTTTCTTCGCCGGTCCTGTTATCCGCTGCAAAAATCCTCTCATGAACTGTGGCCTCGTAGAATCTGTCACCAATTCATTAGCGTTCCTTAAATCTTGAATGTAATTCCTCAAACTCGTATGTTTCCCATCAAAACTAGGTATTCCACTCATCACATTCGTTAGCGTAAAAGAATTCGTTAATCCATTGATTAATGCCGTACTCATGGCATCCAAACCCAACCCGTCGTATCTCCTGCTCCTGTACCCGTCATCTTGACCAAATTAATATCCTATATACTGATAACTAAAACCACTGAAATATCGTAAACAATACCTTAAAAATACAATACCAATTCAAATAAAATTTATCAATATATCTATATTCTCTCAAATAAATTACTTTAAACAACACCAAAAATATTCAAAATAATAAATATTCAATTGCAAAAGAAACTCTATAATTATTATCAAGAAGAGAAAAAAAACACAACAAATTAAATTGAATAATTAAAAAAAACTCAATAATCTATAATTATCTCACTTAAATCAATTTCCAAAAAAAAAAAACAATAAAAATCCTACAATTCTAAAAATTACTATTTAAACAATTCCCTAA
Source organism: Philotrypesis tridentata (assembly GCA_018906965.1). Classification (NCBI taxonomy): domain Eukaryota; kingdom Metazoa; phylum Arthropoda; class Insecta; order Hymenoptera; family Pteromalidae; genus Philotrypesis; species Philotrypesis tridentata. The sequence continues at coordinate 36,355 of JACCIB010001240.1, forward strand.
TCAACCATAAAAATATCTCAAATATTATTATATTTGAGATATTTTTATACTATATTTTTTACTATATAGTATATAGTATAAAATATAGTATAAAATATACTATAAACACCAAAATAAATTATCAATTATTCAAAAATCATAAAAATATATAAATATCATGAACATAAAAATAATTATTTATTATTCAAAAAACTATTATCAATTATTATAATAAAACATTAATTTTCCCTATGCTAAAACATTCAAAATTCTCCAAGTCCTACTTTTCAAATTCAAATCTTCGCGCTCAAGATGGCTACGCTCTAGTTCAAACACTAGTGCCAACTGACTTCTTGTAACTTTCTCCCTATACTTTCGACTCCCTGCACCTGTATACATATATTGGTGTCTTTCAATACTAGACTTGGGTAACCTCTTGCGCGCGTATATAGCCAAGTTTGTTTAAACACTAAATACTTAAACAAACGCGTAGAACCTCGAAACCCGTACTAAAAATAATCTTCAGCGTCTTCTCTACAAACGTACAGTGCTCCAATCTACTCAAAATTATTCAAATCCTAGGAAAAAGTGAAATTAAAAATCATCTCTATGGACTCAAAATCACAACTACAAAAACCATCAGATAAGTACCAAAAATCAATTTAAATTAACAATCTCACCAATAACTATTGCCAAACAAAGTATTGATACTTTGTGACGTTTGATTTGCCTCTCTTTTTTAGAAAAAGTTGGAGACGAGGACCAGAAACGAGCATCCACCTCGTAAAGCTTGTGTAATTCAACAAACATCCAAAAATATGTAAGTAAATAATCTCAATTATTCATCAGCTATTTTTCTCAATTTCTCCTACAATCCTGTACTACAAAACTATTCAAAAATACTTCAAACAACCACTTATTCCTATCGCACACCAAGTGCGACTCCAAAAAACTACGCTTCTCAATCAAATTTTCCAAAAAACTTCCTCAAAAACACACACTTCACCAAAAAATAACCTTCCCTATAATTCCTAAACTCTTCAAAATAGAACATTCAGAAAACATTTATTTACCCACCAAACTTCGACTCCCAACACTAATATTTCAAACTATCTTCGACTCCAATACTCATACTCTCAGATCAATCACTTATTTTTCGAAATTATCAAATCAACTAATTCACTCTTCACTTTAATAAACTTCTCACAACATTACTATTCTCTTACCACTCGAAAACACCGTCAATTTATCTTTCAAATTCAAAAACTCAAAAAAACTTCAACTCCAAAGCCTTGAACAAAATTATACCAAACTATCACTTAATCCATTAATTTCTCTTCAACTCATGAAATTCTATTCTAACGTCACTTGCTTCACTATCAACTTGCTCATCTCACACTCTAATTCAATAAAAACAACTCAATAAATCAAAAATCAATATTTTCAACTAATACATCACTTTTCCACTCAATATAATAAATATTATACTCTTTTCATTAATTTACTCAAGCCAAACACTTGTTGATCAGTCACCTAACCTCAACCATTCAAAACTCTATATCTATCTCTTTCTATCACTTGAATATTTTCTTCACACACTAACACTTTTATTAATTATAATCAATAATATCTCCTTAATTAATAACTTTCTCACTATATTTCACTATTTCTCTTCTACAATTCAATTAATAAATATCCTTTTTTTCCATTTAATAATGCCCGCAGGCTATGCTTTGCATATTAAAATCTCAATTATTATTCTCTTCAACAAAAACACAACTTCTTCTTTCGCATCCTTTCTTTTATTTAACACTGCACTTTCACAATAAATGCACTCTTTGCTACATCATGAATTGCAAAAATAAATCAAGCGCTCAGCACACTGAATTGGCAAAATTTCATCGCCACTGTACTCAAATGCTGAATTCGCATTTTAACATCAAACTGAGAATCCAAATTCAGTTTTTGATGGATCAGCAAGTGTCGAAATACCAAATTCTCTTTGGACACTGCCTGACATTTCCCAATCACACCAAATTAGCAATCACACATCATATATTGCTTCCACAAAAATCCAATAACTCTCACGGTATGATCACTCAAGAAAATTTTCCTCGCACCCAAAAAATGAACTAATAATTCTAAAAAAAATATATATTAATTTAGCTTATACATTTCTACTCTATTTTATTAATTTTCAGAACACCAAAGGGACTCAACACTCAAATAGCAATAAGACATGGGCCCCCCTCGCACATGGACACAATTATCTACTTTCAACGGACTTCAATAAATTCAAAAACTCAAATTAAACAATATAATCTCTACAATAAACTCTGAATAACTCCCTCAAATATTATATCATCCCAATATTATATATTATTATTGTTGTAACACATTCACATATATGTACTTTATACTCTAGTAAAATAAATGAATTTTCAAATTGATATGTGACTCTTATATTCTTATTTAATCTATCCTTTTTTTCCCTGAATTCCTCCTAAACAAAAAAATTTCTCTTTTTTTTACTACAAACAAACATATGAATCCTTCAAAATATATGTTTGTTTGAATATTCACAAAAAAACTCTTGCACTATATTTTGTCTCACATACACTAATCTTCAGATAAAACAAATTTTGTATAAACTCATGGGCCCCCCAGGACACCTACACTATTCACTTACTTTTCTTATATATTGAAACTTTACAAAAAAACTACCTCTACACATTGAACAAAATTCAAATACAAACTACTTCTACTGCTACACTATATGCCTGTAGGGGCCCGCCGACAGGCGGCAGCACCGAGCAGTGGGTAGAGGAGCGAGAGCCCTGAGCGTAGCGAAGCGTGGGAGTCCACCGCCGAGAGCACACCAGAGCAGTCGCCTGGAGAGAGGCCCGACCAACAGCAAGGGAATAAACTATATACGCCAACACTACACAGAGCGTCTTTATTCCCTACGCCACCTCTCGCAACCGTCACCCCCCTACATGCTCTTCAAGCCAACATGGCGACCCCCTCTCCTAGCCACGCGCGCTCCTTCTACCTATAGCACTACTATATCTATATTACTCACTCCAGCGCGCTGACGCACCGACGCGCACCGCTCGGGCGGCCATTTTAAAATTTTTAAACTTTCAGCGTCGTACTGCGCAGTAAACTATTTCACTATTATACTTATATTTATTTATGAAAACACAAGAAATTGCCACACAAGTAAAAGCAAACATCTCGGTGGGACCTCCAATTTTTGTTAGCTAGAGTGCTTAAGTGCACTATATTTAACTTTAAATGTTTTTATTAATTGTCGAGCCTTTGCTTTAATACCTGCTCCGCAGGCATCAGGCGGTCATTCCCGACTCGTAGGACAACTTCTTTCTGCCTTCAATATTTATTTATGTATATTTATTTATGTGTTATATCTAATTAAACTTCTTACCTTGTTGTTCTAGTAGAATAATAATCTCCTCGTTTGTTATATTTATATTTAATTGATGATTATGAGTCAGATGTGTTAATTGATTTAATCCTCGGAGTTGTTTTGATTACTAGCAATCCCGCTAGTTTAAATATTTATTCGCGTTGATGATCAAAATGATACAATAATGGTCCAATAATCTATTTGTTTATGCTCACTGCCGTAATGATACTCTACTAGAAATCTACTAATGATGTAAAACAAAACTCTTGAGCGACTGACTAATTGCTCGGCTCATTGTCGCCGATCGCTCTCTTCGACCGACAATTAACGCTGACGGCAGATATTGCAACCTCCGCCCGCGTGTCCCTTGCCCTCTCTCTATGCACTATATACTTTAAGTATATCGCACCGTAAGCTCATGTTGCACATTCCTTAGGCGGAGTGGCGACACCAAGGAAGTACACTGTCAGCTATAACGGCGCAATATACTATGTTTCGAATAATCGAGAACAATCGAAATTGCTCCAGAATACTCGGAACATAACAGGATTATCTAGATTGCTTTTTTTCAGCCATCCTAAAATAACAAAATAAAACACCAATATTTTAGATAAAATCATAATTTAAAAATCACAAAATAAATTCTGTACGACTACCTAATCTAACATAATCTTATTTACTCACTTAGGAAATTACTTAATTACATGTTTACAAATCTATTTTAGATTATTTTTTAAATAGTGTTATTAAATAAAGTAGATATATATATTTATTCTTACCCCGAGCCCATGGCTCATTCTCCCAATGTACGTGGTACGATCGACGTTTTCTATCTGGTTCTTTGCTCTTTCCAGTTCCAACTTCTGCTTTCGGTGACATTTTTTGTAATATTTAAATATTACAAAGAGTATCCGGAAGTTTGTAAATGATGATCAAAGTATCAAGCTCGACGACGAAGCCTAAAAATCATGTTGTGATTATTAGATTAGAATAGAATAAAAGCTTTATCGTAAAAATTTTGGAGAATAACAGTACGAGTATCTAACTAATCTATCTAGTATATAACTAAGCTGTGTTTTAAGTATTCTAAATCGATTCGAATAACATTAAAAGCGTAAATACAATAAAAATGTTGGTATATAAAAGAGTGTAGATACTAAACTTACTTACTAACCTTAATTATAATTTTCTAATTAGCTTGAAATGCTTCCCCGTCACTGCTGTCACTACTGGTTATTAAAACTGTATCTGTCAGACTTATATCAGATATATCGAATCGTTCAAGCAAACCAAATATAGAACTCAATACACTTTTAATGTACGATTGATTTTCTATTAATTGAATCTTAACTTCTTGTAATTTATCTGTAATTATGGTTGTCAAAAAAAGTCCAAGTGAATTAAGCTAAAGTTGTTCTATTAGATTTTATAATGGACTTTAACTCGTTTACATCTTCTCTACAGAAATCAGTTTCACAAAAGACACTAAGTAATCTAAGTTTTAGCCGGATTAACAATTGTTTTTGTTCTTTTAAATAACTTAAAACTTCAATAATTTTATTGTTGTTCATCTGCAAAAAATATCTTATTTGTTATATCAAATATGATTTGGTTAGCTATGAAAATATCCGTAGAGAAAAAATAATGTTGAGATTTGTATAAGCAAAATTTTTAGATTCGCAAAAATATTTAAATTTTCTTCTATTAAAAATTATAGAATCGAAAATTCAACTAATAATATACAACTGCCCAATACATAAACACTGAAAGGTAAAAAATTTAACATAGAAATTACGCAATAAGGAAAAAAGGCAATGTTGATTACATGCTTGCAATACATGCTACAAATAGAGAACTTTCAGAGGTTATATTCCACGACTTTAAGTAAGACTGCTATCAAGGGGCGCGGTAGCGCCTCGATGGCAAGTATAAGGTACGTCAGTACGTACGCCGCCGTCGGGCGCTAGCCAGACCCTATATACGTCTCATAGGCACTGTTGGAGATGTGACATTCGGTTTTCTTCGTATTAAGAGCTTTGTTTCTCACTTATGAGCACTCAAATGAAAGCTTGGAATAAAACTAGCAAAATTACTTCAGGGTCATATCTTGTGAAAAGGCTTCTATCAAAAGATATTGTGAAGTGAAAGTTCGGGATCACGAATTCCTCAACGCGAAAATTCTTCTCCCGGAGAAAATGTTCTCCGCGGAAATACGTCATCGTGTGACGTCAGCCCTACGTTTATATTACTATATTGTATTGCTTGCATGTATACAGTTCATGTGTGTACAAGAGCAGACGATGGTGTATTTACAAAATTTTACACATGCAGTGTAATTATAAATAACCTAATTTGGCTGTAACTGTGTTTTATAATTATGTTTCATACTCATGATAATAGGCTAGATTAGATAAGTATTTAGTTTTTTATAATAATAAAATATACATACAATACATGAAAGAATGAAAGAACTGATTCTTTGTTAAAAAATACCCTTTTATTTTTCAGGTTTTTCAGATTATAAAGGAAATAACTTTTTTGTGATTTTGTGATGACAAGTTAGGAGGTTACGCAACTGTCATGTTATAAGGGAAGGAATGCCTGTGAGAAGCTAGTGATGTGAAAAATGTTTTTTTAAGATTTATAATTATTATATAAGTTCAGAAGACAAGTGGTTTCCAAGTTTTTCTCAATTTTAAGAGTGCGAATAAACTAAGTTTCCAGATGTATCGAGACTTTTTCCAAGGGTAAAATGTTTTGTTTTATAAGGTAACGAGAACTTATGAAGGCATACATCTATCATGTTATAGAAGAAAAGAATTTTCTTGGGACGTGAAAAGCTAGTGAAAGTGTTGTGTTTTTTAAGTATCAAGAAAGTTTTTTGGGTGGTTATGCAACTGTTACAAAATTTTTTACTTTTCCTTTCGTCTCCTGGGAGGTAGACTCTCCGGTTGTGTCTCGAAAGGGATCCTTATCACCAGCTATTGAAAGTGTTTTATTTTCATCGTTCAAGAATCCAAGAAAGTTTGTACAGAATTCTCAGTTTATAAGTGCTCATGACAAGCTAGTGAAAGTATTTTATTATCATTGTTCCAGAATTGAAGAAAATTTTTACAGATTCTTCAAGTGATGTGAAAAATGTTTTGTCAAGATTTATAATTATTATAAAAGTTCAGAAGACAAGTGGTTTCCAAGTTTTTCTCAATTTTAAGAGTGCGAGTAAACTAAGTTTCCAGATGTATCGAGACTTTTTCCAAGGGAAAAATGTTTTGTTTTATAAGGTAACGAGAACTTATGAAGGCATACATCTATCATGTTATAGAAGAAAAGAATTTTCTTGGGACGTGAAAAGCTAGTGAAAGTGTTGTGTTTTTTAAGTATCAAGAAAGTTTTTTGGGTGGTTATGCAACTGTTACAAAATTTTTTACTTTTCCTTTCGTCTCCTGGGAGGTAGACTCTCCGGTTGTGTCTCGAAAGGGATCCTTATGACCAGCTAGTGAAAGTGTTGTGTTTTCATCATTTAAGTATCAAGAAAGTTTGTGCAGAATTCTCAGTTTATAAGTGCTCATGACAAGCTAGTGAAACTATTATATTAACATTGTTCCAGAATTGAAGAAAATTTTTACAGATTCTTCAGATTATATGAGGAAATAAGTATTTTGTGATGTGACAAGCTGGTTAAGTGCGTTTACTATATTCCTCGATTGCTGATCTTCTTGTGAATAATTGTTAACTTTTCCTTTCGTCTCCTGGGAGGTAGACTCTCCGGCTGTGTCTCGAAAGGGATCCTTATGACCAGCTAGTGAGAGTGTTTTATTTTCATCGTTCAAGAATCGAAGAAAATTTTTACAGAATCTTCAGATTATATAAAAAAATAGCTATTTTGCGTTGTGACAAACTAATGAAGTGTTAAGAATATTTATCTTTCATGCTAGAAGTTTGTGCAGTTGTTGAAATGGATATTAATAATTATTAAATTTCCTTTCGTCTCCTGGGAGGTAAACTCTCAGGCTATGTATCGAAAGGAATCCTTATGACCAGCTAGTGAAAGTGTTTTATTTTTATTGTTCAGGAATGGAAGAAAATTTTTATAGAATTGTCAGATTATATAAGGAAATTACTATTATGTGATGTGATAAGCTAGTGAAGTTTTAAGAATATTTATCTTTCATGCTGGAAATTTGTGCAGTGGTTGAAATGGATATGAATAATTATTAACTTTTCCTATCGTCTCCTGGGAGGTAGACTCTCAGGCTATGAATCGAAAGGGATCCTTATGACCAGCTAGTGAGTGTTCTATTTTCATCGTTCAAGAATCGAAGAAAAGATTTATAGAATTTTCAGATTAATAAGGAAATAATTTTCTTGTAATGTGACAAGCTAGTGAAGTGTTACGAATATTCATCTTGCTTTATGAAACAGCAATTTTACACAATAATCAGCATGGATGGATATAATAATTTGGATATTAAATCTAGAATACCTGCACAGCTTAAGTGTTGAGTAAATTAATTTTTTTCTTATAAATAAATAAGAATAATTTTTCAATTTTTTTTCTTCATTTTATTTTTTATTTTCTAATTTTGTGGAGGAACAATGTCTCCTTGAGGAGCATTGTCTCCTTGTACAGCATTATCTGCTGGCACATCTTGTATGGCATCATCGTCCTCTCCCTCATATCTATTGTATTGGCGTCGAGGCCTTTGACGTCTGACCTGGTCAGAACGTGTTTGCTCCACGTTCGACATGGCCATGAAGCTCATAAAATCCGCCAAATTTTTGAGGTTTTGCTGATAGGGGTTCAGCCTCCTTCTTCTAAAGTTTCTTGAACTCCTACCAGCCCTCGTGCCTCTTCTGCCTATAAAGGATTCAATTATTATTTATTATTTTTTTGCTTAAATATATTAAGTATTTTAAATACCAAATAATAAATTGGTCCTGTACCTTGATTGCCATAGTTGTTGTTGTTGCCATTGTTGTTGTTGCCATTGTTGTTGGCTGCACCAGCTCCTGCTAAATTACAAAAATATGTAATTATTAATTTAGTTTTACTGGGTGGCGTATAAAGGCCTATAGAGGGATATGGATCCAAGTCTCCTTTGACTAGCTGGTTTCCAAATCTCAATTATGTGATACATAATAATTTTTATATTTACCATTTACATCAATTTGCATCTGGTTCGGCATTATTATTTCTGAAAATGAAAAATGAGTTTGAAAGTTTAGTAACAATTTATAACATATATTATGTGTGGATGATTCTCTGACAAATTCTAGCTTTCCAGAAAACGTACAAATACATTTGTTCTGTAGAAAGATATGTTTATTCATGTTTATAAATTAATTTATAACAAGTATTTTGAGACTAAGTTTAAATTGTAAAATAATAACTACCAGACTATGATAGTTTGGATGAATTTTTTACAATAAATAAAAATATTGATTAATTATGTATAAGAAAAGACAAAAGGGCTTATTCTAACAGACATGAATGCATTTTTAAATATTCAATGTATTTTATAACAGCTAAGTTTTATATTATATACTATAGCCTTTTTATTTCATAGTAAGCGCACAATTTGTATTTGGTTTACACTATATAATAGGCGAACAGATGTATTTGGATAGCAGATTAACGATGATTTTAATTTAAAAAAACATGATCTAATCTAAAAAAATTACCAGTATTGATTGTACATTCATGTTAATAGATTTGGCTTACAACGAGAAGTCAACTCTCTGTACTATACACAAGATAATTAGGGAACACATATTACAATAACAGATTATGAAAGATTTTAATTAAAAATCATATGATCTAAAACAAAGTATTACTAGTAATAATAATAAGCCTGCATTATATTTATAGATTTGTCTAACGAGAGCCAACTCTCTATACTATAAATTTTAGCTGTATTTGGGCACTTCCTACACGCATCATCTAATATTATATTTAATTAATTTAATATTTCTTAACATTTTTACTTATCTATCAGGAAGAGAATATATAATTATTTTATGAGTAATGCATATATTACTCATTTCATTTTATTTA
>JACCIB010001241.1:0-45733 GCA_018906965.1 Philotrypesis tridentata
TATTACAAAGCGGTAAAAACAATACTAATGCAGATGCTCTCTCAGGAAATCCAGTTACCAACGACAAGCCCGAGGAGGAGGAGATCGACGAGAAGCTAATCTTGGCAGTGCAAACCCGTACGAGGGCAGGAAAAATACCAGTTCCTAATTATAGGGACAAAAGACCGAAAAAAGCAAATCGTCTACGAGAGGAGATAAATAAAGAAAAGGAAACGAAAATAGATGAAATAATCCATTACCGTCCGTTAACGGAGGACATTACGACCGAAGACAATGAAAATGAATGTCTACAACCACCAAGTGAAACAGGGGTTGAGCTAGAACTCGAAGGCACCCTCTCCAACGAAGAGGAAAGAAGGGATCGAGTGGATCAGGACGAGCGAAGAGAGGAGAAATTCATAGAATGGCAAAGAACAATTATACATGCAAAAAGATAATTACATATATTTTATCGATACTCAAGGTAATCCGTGCGACGCAGGAAACGGAGCAATTATATCAAGAAAATTTTTACAAAATTTGCAAATCTAGAGCCAGGTGAATCAAGTGCACTACAAGAATAATCGGCAACTTTTCGCAGCAGTAATAAGGAGCGAAACAACCGCAAGCACTACAGAAATTCGAAAGAATTTGATTGATACCTTTGAAGTATTAAAAGCATTGATAGTAAAAAAGGGATTACGTTCCGTGAGTATAGCAAAAAAGCCCTAACGTTGAAAACGTAGAATGGAAGGAAATAGTACAAACTAATGCGTAAGGCTCTGGAGAATGTGCAAATAAAGGTCATAATCTGCCTGGGTATAATCAAATACATCGAAGAGCAAGATCGAAGCAAAATCATTAAAGAAATGCATTGCACCGCTGTAGGAGGACAGCGAGGAGTCACCAAAACATATCGACGAATTAAACAGGCGATATTTTGGGAAAATCTCAAGGAGGACGTACAAAATTCATACGTACGTGTGTCACGTGTCAAGTGAAGAAATTGGTAAGGGTTAAAACAAAACAACCCATGCAAATCACTGATACTCCACACTCACCTATGGAGAAAGTAAGTCTCGACATTGTTGGACCATTTCCAGTAACAGAAAATGGCCACAACAATATATTAACAATACAGTGTAATTTTTCAAAATATTGTATGGCAATACCTTTGAAAGATGCAACAGCAACATCAGTAGTCCGATGCATTTGTCAGAAGATTCATATGCATTTTTGGAGCCCCAGTGACAATTCTAACCGATCAAGGAAGCAACTTGATGTCAAAATTATTGCAGAGAATTGCAAAAAGGTTCAAGATTAAGCAAGTGAAAACGACAGCCTATCATCCACAGGCTAATGGTTCGCTGGAACGCTCACATCATGCGTTAGCTAAATATTTAAAAACCATTATGACCAACGAATCCTGGGACGAGTTATTGGAACTCGCAACTTTATGCTACAACACCGTTCCACATGAAGGTCATTCTTTCACTCCCTATGAATTAGTATTTGGAAGAATGGCACGACTACCCTCGAGTGATCCGCTAGAGAAGGAGGATCAACCCCCAACTTACAATGATTACGTTACAAATCTTAATCAAAATTATATGATTGCAACGAATTGCCAGAGAAAAATTAATTGATTCAAAAATCAAGTCCAAATATTACTATGACCGCAAGGTAAATCCGCAAGAGTTTAGAATAGGCGATAATGTATGGCTATTAAAAGGAGGAAAGCAATATAAACTAGGAGATCAGTACGAAGGTCCATATACCGTCCTGGACATCTTCAATGGACAGCGCAATATTAAATACGCATGAGAAATAGAAAAATAAAAACCGTTAATGCCAATCGACTCCGAATTTCGCATGTTGAATCATCGCAAGATTAAGAGTTTATAATATACAATTTCTCCATTACAAATGTTAAAAATCTCATATATTACTCCAGGTATCAGGAGAGAAACAGCATGGAAAGCAAACAATATGTGGAATTACTGATACAACGTTTCCATGGCGTATACTGGACAACAAAAGGCCGGAAAGAGAGCGAATGCAGTCGAGAAGAAATAAAAAACTGCTCAATACAAACCTGGAGAAAATGGTGGGACGATGACAGAATACGAGAAGACGTGACAAGCAGGATCGAGATAAATGCTTTCTGGAGAAGGCACGACAGAGAAATGCTCAGTAGAGCCATAAATGATGACTATTGGAAGATTGGTCATGACATCGAACTATGGGATGACCGAGATCAGTTCGACTTGAATCGATTATTTTTTTAAAAGAATGGAGACATTTGGAAGTGTTATGATGAAGAGAATGCCGTCGACATATTTGACCTAAACATGTTATTTCGCAATTTTTCTATAAGACCAACAGAGTGCCTGGATTGTTGCACCGAATAGGGAACTAAAGATGACTATGATCTCTGCAGACTGTGTGATTGCTACAGGTATTTAGAAGGCCTATACGAGGTACAGAGAGAGAACGAAGAAAAGAGACAGATGAGGCAACAAAACATGAATACAATAATGAGTTACAGTCTGAGGCTACAACGACGAAAACGAAGTTCACCCATAAATAGCATTGAACAAACAGCATCTATTCTGTATAACCACAGTGAATACTTTCGACAAACAATAAAGAGAGTACATTTCCAAATGCAAATGGGAAATCGTAAAGTCATGGAGCAACGAAAAAACAACAGGAAGGCGCTCCAACAAATGCAACATCGAGAGATGGGAGAAAAAGGGTATGTACCGCGACCGTGGGTCAATCATATAAGATATACTTACCGCATACAGCTTCTAAGAAAAATGTCTTATTTGAAAATGGACTGGAGAGTAAAATATGGCACTGTTACGGAGTTGGCGGAGGAAGGATATTTTTACACGGGAACACGTGACGTAATATGCTGCTTCGCGTGCCAATCTGTTATAAGGGCGGAAGGGTCATCAACAGCAACCCGTTTGGCAAGACACCATGAGAAGAACCAATTATGTCCACTCATTGCAGGATTTCCATGCAGCAACGTTGTTCAAATACTGGATCTCACAGGAATGGATGAGTTAATCATAGGAGTACGAACAGCCATCCATAATCTACCAAGAGCTCAATTTTTGGAGGGACGACCTAACGAAGGATATGGTACGGAAATGGACAGACCAAGAGACAACGAAGAAGGATATCTGCATATCAGCAACTTAGAGCTTTCTTTTGGAAAGAAAGGGTTCGCAAACAAGAAAACACACGGAAAATGCGAACCTTGCAAAAAAGGAATTAAAGTGGCGAGAACTTGCAGGTATTGCAATAACGTGGAAAGGGAGATTTTTGAAAATCACTCATACACCATATGCATGGCATGTCCTAACGAAGCGCACCAAAAAAGCCTATTCTTTAGAACAGAGTGTTATGATTGCGAATACATGAGGGGACAGTTAAATAGAGATCCTCTTTTTTACGATTACGAATACCGAACGATTTTCAATGAACTTACATATTACAAAAACGAATACGAGAGTACAGATGACGAAAGCGACATTTGAACCATCGCAATAACTATTTAAGGAAAATAAAACTAACCATAGAAGTACGATCGACAATCATTTCGTTCTCTTTTTCAGAAAAAGAAAGAAAAAGAAACAAAAAGAAAAAAAAACCAAGATGAAGTTACAAATAATATATCTGCTTATTTGGAGTATCATATATCGAGCTGGAGCATATCAACTGAACGATCCGGAAGATTATACCGAACACGCGGGTATAATTTTCGAGAAGAAACAAAACATAATCTTCACAGAAGGATACAGGGATGTACTGATAAAAATTTATTTACCAATAAATCAAACGGATTTGAAGGAGATCAGGAGCAAGTTAACATCAATGCAAGCTATAGCGATAGCCGATGCTCCAGAAAAATTAAAAAAAAGATGAAGGTAAATTATGGCCTATTCATCAAAAGATTAATATTCTTCAAGAAAAACTGAGTATAATAGAGAATTTCATAAAAAAAGAAGCGACATTAACAAACAAGGAAAACAACTTCCCGGATATGATCATGGAACATGAATCTGTCAAATTATTAAAGGTATTGCTTGAAATAAAAAAAGAAATAATGAATGACATGGAGAAAATTTCAACACCAGAAAAAAGACCCTTGATGCTGGTATTACAAGAAAAAATCGGAAAGTTCATACGATCATCGGTGGACCAAGTAACTGAGAAGCTGGATCACTATTTAGCAACACTAACAGCACTTGAAGAGGATATACAGCAGCTGAAAAGGGATAAGTTGGCTCCAAATTTTATAAATAATAGACAATATCAACAAATTAGTCATGTATTAAGTCGAAGCTATAGATCATGCAAAATTCTACGAATAAATATGAATAGCCAAACAGATATCAACAAAAACATAGGAATGACCTACAAATCTTTAAATAAAAATCTGGAGGTAAGCCTACGATTCACCTGCATTCCGAAAGGAAAAGCTACTCTATATAGAAAATACGCTATCAACAAACCGCAAAAAGGACTACAGGCTAGTCTCCACATCCAACCAACGACACCATATATGATCGTAAAAGAAAATTACGTAAAATACATCGAATGGCAGGAACTAGACAAATGTTCCATTAGTAATGAGGAAATTACATGTCTAGATCAATGGTTTTATTTCAAGGAAGAAAAAGATTGTGAAGATGATTTGCTCTTGAATTCAGCACAAGTTAATTGGAATCAGTGCAATATTATTTATAAAAATACTGTTGAAGATTATGTGCAATTTTTATACTCCACACAACAAATAATATATATATTACGTCAACCCGAAGATATCACTTACACATGCAACAACAATAGACAAGGTAACGAAACTCTACAAAATTCCGGTACTGTAAGAATTGAACCCAATTGTAACGTAAAGTTAAAAGGGTTGGAAATCAGTTGAAATTCAAGAGTTCCAAAAGGCAATATGATACGGCCAAGAGCCAGTATGCAAATATATAACATAACCGAAATCCTTGAAAAACGGAAAATGCGCAATGCATTTGTACAAATGAGCGGAGAGATAAGAGAAAGAAATTTATGGCATTTCATAGGAGAAGTGCAAATGACTGTTCGATCCGACAGGATACACAGCATAAATGAAATAGTTTTGCGAGCCTTAGTAATTGTGACAATATTATTGATAATAGGAACGCTCGCCAATACAACAATTACGCATCATAGAAGCAAGCACTATGAAAAAGAGACAGAAAAACTGAAGGACAGTACGGACAATTGAACGTTACAACCTCTGATTGCTAAAGATTTTGCCATATTGTAACCATCCATATATTCATATATACACACATATATATATAATTTTAAATTATATTTATAATAAAACTGAAATATAAGAAAAAGCAATAGAAATCGTTTATTACAGATGAAATCATTATGGTATGGAATCATGATCCTGATGACAGGAGTGAAAGCAGTATATGGATTATACGGGTATGACTGCGGAGATCACCTCTCCAATTTGACAACCACTTCATTGATCAATGTTGGCGATTGTGAAGTAAAAAAGCCACAATTAGACCTACAACGAAACTACGGACAATTATTACAACTAAATGATTATACAACAGAGTGGTAACGCATTGTGGTATGCATCACCACGCATCCCGGGTATTAAACGGAGAGCTGGGATATTTCATAAACTTGACACCAGAAGAATGCAGAAGCGTACAAGCCACAAAGAGTTATCTGGTAGGAAAAACCAGGATAGATCAGATCAAGAGAAATGCAACAACGATAAGACCGGTCATTCTGGCGGGAAAAGCAGATAAAGATGGATACTGTCAAGGAGAATCGTACTCCGACGAATACGGATCATGGGAAAGCGCTTACGTGGCAGGACACGCGAGTATAATACTGCAAGATTATACAACATCAGTGCACCTCGAATCCAACCGAATAATCCTTAAATCAGGGGTGAGATGCTCATTCAAAGATCTGCAATGCATCGACCACGACGGAGCACAAGTTTTTTGGGACCAGGTACCTGAAGATTTTTGTGGAATAAAAGCATATTCGGTATTGTATGAAGGATACCTCGATAAAATCAATGATACCGAAAATAATAAAATAATGTACTCCGTCGAATCAGGAGACAAAACCTTTGCACTATGGAAGAAAGGAGAAGTGGACAAATGGGGATACAAATTCTACGGCACCGAGCATTCAAAATTATTCGTTATAGAGGACATCAGAAAGCAGCAGCTGATCGAGAAAGTACCTATAAGCACTGCGAATTTGGATATGTTCGCTTATGTAAACTCAAAATTTCTATACATAGAGAAATACATCAGCGGACAAATTCAAAGTATCTATTATAAGATCTTGAACAAGAGTGCGAACTGCGAAGAAAAGTATTAAAGAATGCAATATCGATCGCGACGCTTTCTCCCGAGCAATTCGGATATCGATTAATGGAGGAAGAAGGGTATATCGGAGTAGTAGCCGGCGAAGTTGTACACTTATTAAAATGTATTCGAGTCGAAGTTCAATTAAGGAATACCACTAAATGTTACGGTCAGTTACCGGTTCGTCGCGGGAACGAAGATTTGTTCTTGTTCTCGCAAACGCGAATTTTAGTTCGGACCGGTACCGAGCTTAGCTGCGATACGCGAATTCCCGCAATGTTCCAATTCGGTGAAAAATGGTTTAAAATGCTTCCGATGCCCGTGGAAGGATCTCCACCGGAAGTTTTGAGACCACAAGTAAAACCTACGTGGAAATACATGAGTCCGGATACTCTGGCGATAGGTGGAATTTACGGAGAAAAGGATCTTACACGGTTAAGAGATATGATCCTTTTCCCGGTAGAAAAGCCTACCGTATTGAACCAAATCGCTCAGGGAATGACAGGGAAGGGAGGTAAACAGGAAGGTATCGGAATTCTGCATTTATTGGATGAACAAATCATGACTCAATTAGTAAAAAGCACATGGGACCGAATGTGGTCCAGCTTTTTGGCCTTTGGAACAGCCAGTGCCGGTATAATAGGAATGATCCTAATTTGCAGAATTGTGAAACTTCTAATCGATACGGTTATTCACGGATACGCGATTTATAGCTTATATGGTTTTTCCATACATTTGATCGGAGCTATATGGAATTCAGTAACTCGATTACTCTTGCATCTCGGTGCACAACACAAGAGAAACAGAGAGGAAGCGAAGAGGGAGGGGGAGACAAAAGCAGAAAAAGCGAATGAATCATTGTTACCCCCCGCAATACCGATGATTGAAATGAAAAAAGCTACTTCCGAACCCTCACATATACAAGCAAATCCAGAACACATAGAGGTCGCTCAAGCACCTCCATTATACCCCGACGTACAATCATACATGAGACCTCAGTCTCATTAAAACCTAATATTTCAAAATTCTTTTTATTTTTTCTCTATTATTATCAAGGTGAAGGGAAAGTATAATATATAATGGGAAAAATTCGGGAAAAGGAACTTCCAAAGGAAGGAATGATTGGGGAATAAATCAAAGTACTAAAAATAAACTTAAGAAAAAAAAATAATTGTTTCAAAATGAATGTTTGTACTAAAATGTAAGCTTTTATTGAAAAATAAATAAAAAAATGTTGAGCAATAAAACAATTTTTGTTTTACTATTTCCACAGAGAATATTGACTTTCGTGAAAAAGAAGAGGGTTGAATATAATTCTATTTCTTTTTTTTATCTCGTAAAGATAATAAATATAATTTCACCACCAAATTATAATATTAAATTATAATTTATTTTCTCTCTCTTCTTTTTTCCTTAAACTAATAGGAAAAGGGTACTACTTTACATTTTTATTAGAATTATGGGGATAAGGATAATCAAGGAAGTAAATAAAAAAACAATATTTTTAATTTACAAACCACCATATGTATTACCATAAGAAAAACATTACCATTCCGGTAAAATTACATAAAATATAAACAAAAGAAAAAGGCACTTTAAAACAATCATGGATGGTCCGCTAGTAAGGACTGAAGATATCGGGACACGTCGTTCCTGATAACTTCAGAGAGCGGCATTCCCAATGATGGTACTAACCGCCATACCCGAAAAAAGGAAAATAAAATATAAACAAAAATATTAGAATAAAGAAAGGAAATAATAATGCAAAAAATTGTATGGTAAAAAAAAAGAGAGAGGAAAGGGTACATACCTCTTCATCTTCCCATCGCATAAGCGGGGCATCCTCCGTGAGTTCACGGCCGCAGAAGAAGCAGGGCGAGTCACCCCTATCCGCGTGACACACCACGTAATTGTCCTCCACGCCCGCAGGGTCGTAAGAGGCTTTGTTCCGGTAAGTATACTGTAAAAAAAAGAAAAGAGATGAATTAATATGTTATAAGAAAACAAATAAAGAATAGAAAAGAAAGAAAGGAAACCCCTTTGGTTTTTACTTACATAAGGCCCTCCAGGGCAGAGTACATCTATATACATCCGGGCGGGCCCTTGTATAGGACCCCCACAGATGTCACAACAACCCAGCGATCGCCGGGACTGCATGTGGCACGGCTCCCAGATAGATCGGATGCCCATACGGCTCCGAAAAACGGGCTCGTATTCGAATACGGTCCGCTCGGTCATCTGTAAATCAAAATTATATTTTTTTTTAAAATAAGGAGAATAGGAAACAAATACAACATGAATAGAGAAAAAAAAAACTTACCGACTCCGACGGCACGAAGTTCAATAAAAAGTTTAAGATAAAACCAAACATGGTTTTCTTCAGTCCTACAAGACAGTTGACGGTAAGAACAAAAACGGACTGACTAAGTCAAGGAAAACCTTTAGACTGACGAGACATACAAGTACCGAGGAAAAGACAGGAGATTGGAAACTTACTTAAGGGACATTACAATGCGTCGCGATGGGACGGGCGACGAATTTTTGGGCCGAGAGGGAACCGTTGCTCTGGTCGAGTGAAAGGCTGGAGATGTGAAAGAGGAAAGGAATACTTGTAACTAACAGACACTACATTTTTCTAACACTATTATTAAGAAAATATATGTACTTACCATGAATTTATATATTTTGTTTATTGCAGAACGAGAAGCAATATATACATATATATATATATATGTGTGTATATATGTATATATATATGTACACATGTTCACTACGAGAAAATTTAAATTGTATAACATATTATTGTAAAATAAAGAAAATTAATTAACAGAAACAATATAACTGTAAACACTTTATGTATTCAATAAAAGAAATTCAAAAATTTTGAACGAGACCAGTTGCGAATAAAAATAGGAGAACAAAGGTTTGTAAATTTAAAAAAAAAAGAAGAATGTTTATATAAAAAAAAAGTACCTTATGAACAATTGTAAATGAACAACGAGGGAGTTATGATATACTACTCTTTGTTCATAATATCAGGAGAACACATCATTACACCTTATGCATACACACATATATATACACACAAGCACACTTCGTGTAATCGACTCGAGATGTACTCTCGTCTTTTTATAAGGGCGGAAGTGTAATGAAATAAACAAATTTCATTACGAAAGAAAATACTAAACACGTACGCAACAGCAAAGTACAAGGAAAACTCACGACTATTGCGCACTAGCCGAAAAACTCGAAGAAACCTCGAGAATAGGAATTGCCCTTAATTAAGTGCGCAACACGAATGGAAAATACGCATCAACGGAAGGCCGGCGCCTTGAGGAAATCAAGAGTGGAAGATTGAGGAAAAGCGTACACAAGTGTCATCATCGATAGAGAAGCGCCGAGAAAACCTTCGACGGTCACGTAATTAGGCGTGGCAGCGGAAAGTGAGAGGGCTCAACGCCAAAAATCATCTACCTGCTTAAATAGAGGAGACAAGCGGCGGCGCGGACACTAAGTTTACAGTCCGAAAACTGCTCAGTACGATCGATTGCCCGCAAGTGCGTGATTCCTATATACGCAAACACGAATAGTCGACAAGTACGCGAGCCTGTATAATTGTATTCTTTTGAACACGCGCAGAAAATACGAAAACAGTAGTGCGCGAGTCTTCCGTAATTAAGCAAACAGAGAAGGCATTCCGCTCGAGAAAGAAAAGAGAAAAAGAGAGAGAGAGATAGAAAGGAAGCATAGAACGGGCCGACCGAATACCCGTGAAAAGGCCCAGACGCGGCGGCGCCGTATACTCGCTCTCTATAAAGGAAGACCCTCACAGGGGGAGATCACGGAGCGGCAGCATCCAGCATCGACTTCTACATATACATATATATATAGATATACACGTACACAGACAACACACCGAGAATAGCAAGGTACTTTTTCTCTTCTTAAAATATCTGAGTCTTTCATTTTTATACTGGTCTCGTATTTTCCGACCCCTCACCTGGTGATGCGATCGCTTCTCGATCGTTAAGCAAGGGGATTATTATTAAAAATTCATGTCCAACCAATAAACGAATAAATACATATATATATATATATATATATATATATATATTAAATATCAGAGTTCTTCATTTATTTCCCTTGGAACCATTCCGAATTAAGAAATTGTATATACATGTTCAGACGTAACAGTACAAACATTTGCGATTGTTATATTTTTTAATTTTTAATTTTGTCATTTTATAATACGTAACCATAATAAATTTTATGACAGAAACACTTTTTAAACATAAAATTTGATTACACTGGATAAAAGTTGTTAAAGTTCATATATTTAGTGATCCATTACTAAATGGATACATTTACTGTTCTTGTCAATTGAGTTCTTCCAGCATTTTTTATAAATAGTTTATTAATACGTAATCATAATAAATGTTGCTGGTTTAAACGTGATAAATGTTCCAGCTATGTCTAGTTTATTATAAATTGCATGAAATACATGCAATTAACCTTGTCTACGAACTTATAATTTTGACTTTCATATAAATACTTACACTGTTGACTTCATGCCTTTAGTGTCTAAATTTTCAGGTAGGTAACAATATGAAAATCAGAACTATAAGTTCTTAGATAAAGTTAATTGCATGTATTGTTTTAATATGTTAAAACAAACTTGTGTGCCAAATTTCAGCCCTCTAGCTGTGATAGATATTAAATGAGTGCGAAGAATATAATTGAAATAAGTAATCATCCACTAGTTACGATAGCTACATTTTGAATATTTCGGTCTTCGCCTGATTTAAAATCTGTTATAGCTAGAAGGCTGAAATTTGGTATAAAAGCTTGTTTTAACATGCTAAAACAATACATGCAATAAGAACTTATAGTTTTGATTTTTATAGTTATGCACCTGACAATTTAGATCCTAAAACCATGAAATCGATGGGGTAAGTGTATCTATATGAAAATTATCCATATATGAAAAGTAATTACATCTATATTAAAACAAATTTGGATACCAAATTTCAGCTCTCTAACTATGATAGATATTAAATGAGTGCGAGGAATATAAGTGAAATAAGTAGCTATCGAATAATTATGATAGCATTTTCAATATCATCGTCTGTGCCTCATTTAAAATCTATTACAGCTAGAAGGCTGAAATTTGGTATACAAATTGGTTTTAACGTTTTAAAAAAATACCTGCAATTAACTGTATCTAAAATGATAATTTTGATTTTCATATTGATACTTATAATTATACACTTCAGTATAGACAGTTAAACTAAAACTACCAATGCAATCTCTTTTTCATTTTTTAAGCAGGCATTTGTCTAACGAATAAACATTTTAAAGTTATGAGGTATTCAAAATTAATTAATCCCTATGATTAATTGAACCAAATACGTTACCTTAATAATGATCAAATCTTGTGGCGTAGGTAGTATAATCTTTGAATCAAAATAAGAACACGCTTACTCTGAACCAGTTATTATTCTAAATTTTCCTTTGATAAAAATACTTTTCACTTCACCAGCTTGCCACAGAAATCCCAGTCGTATATAACCTGACAGTTGCGTAACCTCCCAATAGAAATAGGAAAACATCGACTGCAAATTCTGTAAAAACTTTCTTCGATACTTAAACGATGAAAATAAAACACTTTCACTAGCTTGTCACATGGAAAAATAGAAACTTTCCTGCATGAAAAATCATTAAAACTTTACATTTCACTTGCTTGTCATCACAAGAAAATTCTTTCCTTGTATCCTGATAGTTGTATATGCCTTCCAATCTAATAAAACCTGAAAAATAAAAGAGAACATTTTAACAAAGAATCAGTTCAATAAATATACAATACAAATCCTTTATTTGTATTGTATATTTATATAAATCAAAATAAAACTAAATACTTATCTCATTATAAACTATTGGTTTATGATTGCTTTTTGATTGTGTACAAAAGAATTTAACACTGTTTTAAAATATATATTTAGGTTAAATATATATAACACTGATTTATAATTATTAACAAACGCGCCCCTTGATAAAATTTCTTGCTTATCTATTATCTATACTTTAGCACTGTGTTAGATTGTAATCGTCGGTTGCACCACATATCTATAAAAAAGTATATATCTATAGCGCTGACGTCACACACGATGACGTATGGCGGAAAACATTTTCTCAGGGAGAAGAATTTTTTTGACGATAATTCATGAGCCAGAACTTTCACTTCAGAATAACATTTAATAGAAGCCATTTCACAAAATATGATCCTGATGTGATTTTGATACTTTTGTTGCAAGCTTTCATTTGAGTGCTTATATATCAGAGATAAAGCTGTCAATGCGGAGAAAATCATACGCCTAGTTTCCAACAAGGCCTATGAGAAGTATATAAGGGTCTGGCTAGTGTCCGACGACGGCGTTCGTACGGAACGTACCTTATACTTGCCATCGTGGCGCTGCCGCGCCCCTTGATTCTTAAAAAAGAAGTTTTACTTATACGGCTATAAATATCATGCATGATGCAAAAAAACTTCAGTAATAAACATGTTTCAATAGTAATAGATTTTCAAAGCGACGAATCAATATTTTTAAGTGTTCAATAGCTTAAATTGAAGGTCTGAGAAATTGCTCTCAAACATACAAAATGTTTTATTATAATTACTTGTACAGAAAATTTTTTTTGATTATCACCATCTACCGGATAAGGGATTTGTACGTGAATACCTAAAAAAGAAAGCTGTGGATCTTATATGGAAAAATATCATTAGTCGATAAACATAGAGTAGTCGATAGGAAAATTAAAATCATGGGTAGGGCGCAGATGATGTGCTGCGTTGATTTTCTGCTTAATATCTCGGTGGTGAAAGTGAAAGCTTCTTTAAGTAGCATATACACAGTTTGGTGAAATGATACTTTTTTCGATAGACGAACGGGGAGACAGATCAAATTTGAGTTGAAGCATTAAATTTATTGTCATCATTTTTTTTAAGCAACACAATGGATTATTTTGACGAAGTTCAAAATTCAAAGCTCATTTATTCCTCCCATTAAAGTACTTTCAGGTCCACTATAAACGGAAAAAATTGCGAAATCTTAAATTAAAAAAAAAAGAAAGAAAATCGTACTTTCTTCAATTTTTTTTCTGAGTGTTAATAATATTTTGTGAAAGCTCCGATTACATCATTGAAAGTGCATGAGTACAATTATAAAATATATCTCGCACGAATTTTTCAGTCGCGTTTATAAGCTCCCGAAACGGGTTAAAAGTTGTACCTTAATGTAACTGAAAAGATTTATTAATGTTGATAAGAAGTTGTCATGAGCATTCGTGCGATTTTATTGACTTACGAGCGATATATTAAATAATAAATTAGCTTTGTCATCCATCGTGTTAAGCGCCATTTACAACGAATGAAATGTATCATATGGTTGTGCTTGTGCGTGCTGACAGTAGCATTATTGCACTTTTTTAAATCGCGTGTTCTTTGTACAATGGAGCTACCTTCTTTTTACTAGTAAGCTTTGGTTGGTTTTTGGCAATTTGTACTGTTATGTTTTATTTGATAAAAACTTTATGGATCCCAGTAGGAGGGCAGAGAGTCTCAGATGCTAGGCGATGCTCCGGCCATACTGTATTGTTAGCCAATGCGGTCATGGAAGGAGCGTTTGAACTTGCTGCGCAGGCTCTCTAACTTACTATATAGTAAAGTTTTCATGTCACTTCTTCGTTTCGTATGTTAACCGGATATGTTCGACCCGCGCGTCGGGGCTTTGGCTCTTAATTTTGTATAGACTATCTTCATAAGGATTGCAATAGTATGTTGTATATAGTAGCGTGTTTCTTTTGTGGGGGATGGGTTATTCCTTGCGTTTGTAAAGTTCGGTGACAGTCTATCGTTGTCCTCCGCCGGTGTCGCATCACCATCTGGCGACACCGGTACTCTGTGTTTTGTCATAGTCATTATTATGTAAGACTGTGACATTATTATTTATTTAATTTAATTAAATTTATTTAGTTATTATATATTTGATTTTTAAATTTAGTGCTGGTCTATTTGGGTTCTCGGCCATCTTCCATTAAGAGACCTTTTAATTGTAAAATAGCTTTTTAAGGTATTTATAATTGCGCTAAACTTTGTAATTTTTTGTAAATTTATTTGTACTGATTTTATTGTAGTTATTATTAATCCTCGCCATTCTTATATCCAAAAAATATACAAATTTTACAACAGTGGGAGGAAACCCTTATTTGTTGTGAAAGTCTAATTATCCATATCAATATTTGCGTAGACGATACTATATTTTGTGTATTAAGGAGAAACATGTAAATTTAGTGCTCAATGAATTTAATAGCTACAATAAATATCTAAAATTTACTCATGAAGTACAGAATAATAATAAAATTCTGTTCTTAGATGTGATGCTACCTATCAATAACAATAGTATTATTACCAACTGGTATCAAAAGCCAACGAATACTGGCAGAATTCTTAATTTTAATTCTAATCATCCTGTGCAATTGAAAAGAAACAATAATTATCCAGAAATATTTATAAATAAATGTATGCGTCAACGTATAAGATTGCATAGATTTCATAATTTTGATTGTAATAATAGTCAAAATTGTAGTAAGAATAATGACACTTCATGTAGTAATACTAACAAAAAATTTTGTTGTTACCGTTTCATGAAAAATTCGTTGTTTCAATTAAATCTACATTGTGTGACGAGGATCCTTCTCGGGATTTTCCTGGGGGCACTCCTAGCTGCTGCTCTCCTCTGGCGGGAGGCTCGTATACAAAAGAGATGATATCTTGCCCAGCCTCCTGGTCCTGCTCGGCTGCTCGGCTGCTCGGCTTCTTCGGCGGACTCTGGGGGGTTCTCGGGTGCTAGGAAGTAGGTAGGCGCAGAATGATGTACGCTCTGTTCGTATGAGAGATCGGGTGAGCAGGTCACGCTCACCCGTGCATTTATTCCGCGTATTCAATTACAAAATATGCGCGCTCGCGCTGCGAAACTCTCGCGCTCGGTCGTCCCACTAGGCGCTGCGTGGATCGAGGCCGGCGCAGCCAACGGCTTATACGTGCCTACGCTCACCGGGTTCTAACCTAAGCTACGACCGCGCCTCGGGGCTCTTTGGGGCCCCGGATCGTCGCCGCAAGAGACAGAGAGAGAGAGAGAGAGAGAGAGAGAGAGAGAGAGAGAGAGAGAGAGAGAGAGAGAGACAAGGGCGCGAGGCCGACACTTACAAAGTGATCGTCGCCTTGGCTCGCAGTTGATCGCCGTTGTCGTCAGGTGTTCCTCTCGGAGCCGGAGTCCTCTCGGCTTTCGGCGCAGCCAAGATTGGACGGCTCGGCTAGCGGTGGCTCTGAGCTCGCAGTCCTCACCGTGGCCTCGGCGTGGCGTTCCTGGGAGGCAAGGCCGGCGGTGACAGGTGTAGGGCCGTGCAGCGGCTTGGGCCTCCGGGTCGATGGCCAGGAGATAACCTGGCGAGCGCGGTTGCGCTCGTCTAGTTTTCGGACACCAATTAGTCCGAAAACTCTCCCTACTCCTTTTTGCGCGGCAGCGTCTTCTAACACGCTGTCGCGTTTCTCGCTTTCTCTCCCTCTCCTTCGCGCTCTTCTGCTGGCGCGCTCTCTCTAGCGCTGTGTTCAGCGCTGACTCGAGTGTCTTCGAGTCTCTCTCTCTCTCCTAATTCTTTTTCACTTCCTCTCTAACGGTTTCGTGTACGGCTCCTGCCGCCTCGATTCTCGCATTGCCGTGCGCTTGAACGCTTGTATGTGTGCTCGGCGCTAGGCTAGGCGTTCGTACTTGTTTGTGTATGGGCGCCTTGTCGCACTGCCCCCTGCTGATGCTCTTTACGTCGTAAAGAGACGCGAAACCGCGTGTGCCTCCAATGACATACTTGGAATTGAATGTTATATATATGGCGGGTATATGAAAAAAAGTATGGTCGTATTTGCAAGTTTCGGGATGTTAAAAATATTTGAGACGTGTCATTGAACTTGTCTCTCTCTCTCTCTCTCTCTCTCTCTCTCTCTCTCTCTCTCTCTCTCTCTCTCTCTCTCTCTCTCTCTCTCTCTGTTTTTTCTTTCGCGCTGTCGTAGGGGGAGGGGTTAGCAGAGTTTTCCGTATTTTGTAATAATAATTCGCGCGTGGATTGTATAATCGCGTTTGTGCGCTTGTTTTTTTATTGTTTAAAAGCACAGGTTTTTTCTAACAATTTCCTTTCGCATTGCGCTTACTTACAAACAGCTAATTTTCAGCATACCATTGGAGGTCTTAATCTTAAATTGAAAAATAATAAAAATGTGCCATTTCTGTGGCTGGTTCGCGCTGTGCGTTGCGTTGTTATTTTAAAGAAAATGAATGTAAGGAAATAATAATGATAAAAACTAAGGGTGACTGTTCGCTGTGCGCTCATTTTTCTCTCATAGCCCACACTCTTTACATTACGCGTTTCGGTCGCGCTGTTCTTTCTGTCTTTCATTTCCGCGTTTGATCTTCAACCATTGCTTGAACTCGCGGGTCATTTCTTCTTCGTCCGAGTCGTCGTCGCTTCCGCTTTTCTTCATCTTGGCGTGCGCTGTGTATGCTGCCGGTTGTCGATGCGTACTTGGCGGTGCCGGGCGGCCAGCTAGTTGCGAGCGTGGCGGTGGCGTAGCGGGAGGCTTTGTTTTGAATCGGGCGTTTGACGTGATTAGGCCCATCGACTTCGTCTTCGGGCGGCGTTGCCGGTTTTCCTTTTTCGTCTACTTGTGCGTTCTTGAGTTCGTTCGCATGGATAGCGCTCTCGATGGTTTTCCCGTTCGCATCGCATAGTATATAGATATTGTTACCCGCGCTTTTCAAAATTGTATATGGCCGTATGTAGGCTTCGCTAGTTTCGCGCTGTAATTCTTTTGCGGTGAGGACAATGTTCGGTTCTTTTTCCAGACTAATTGGCCCGGTTTGAATTTTTTCTCTCATTTTGTTTTGTTGTAGTGTCTTTCTTATTTTAATTTTTCTTTGTCGATTTGGTTCAACGCATCGTCGTGTATGTGTTTTAGATTTTGCATTCGCGTTGATCAATCGTTAATTTTGTGTAATATGTTATTGTCGCTCTCGATTTTCGTGTGTTTTTCATTCTTTGTATTGTTGTCTTGTATATTGCTTATATCTATTGTGTTATTTTTATGTTGCGATTTCGGTTTGCTACGTGTGTTGTAAGTGTGTGTTTCTGTCGTTTCGTCGTCTGTCAAATTGTCGATTGTGCCGTTTGCGGGGAAGTCTCGGTTGTCGTTTGCGCTGATTACGCTTTTAACTTCGCGTCGCCACATTTTTGGTGGTAGTAGTTGCCTGCCAAACATAAAAATGCGGGAGTTTTCCCCGTAGTTGTGTGTGTGTGTGTTTGTGTTATGTGCAAACTGAAATTGTGGTATGTATCTGTCCAATTCCTTGTGATTCGTCTGTATGAACGCTGCTATTCGCGTTTTGAAATCGCGATTGACGCGTTTAACCAGATTGCTTTGCGGGTGGTATGCTGGAGTTCGTTCGTATATTATCGAGTTGTCTTGTAAAAATTGTTTGATAGTGTCATTTATAAATTCTTTCCAGTTATCGTATAAGAATATTTCTGTTGTACCGAATTGTACGCAGATGATATTTTCGAGGGCGTTTTTCACGCTCGCGCCAGTTTTCTTGCGGATCGGTACGCATATAATTAATCGTGTAAATAGGTCTTCGAATACGTGAAGATGTTCGTTGCCGTTTTTGCTTTTTAGGAATTCTCCCATCGTGTCAGCTGCGATTATTTTCCACGGTTTGTCTATTTCGCGGGAACCCATCAATCCTATTTGCGCGCGCTGCTCAGCCTTAGTCTGTTGGGAAGTTGTACAATTGTGCACAAAACGGACTGTGTCCTTATTTGCTCCTTGCCAATAGTAGGTCTGAGACAGACGTGTGTATGTTTTCTCAACGCCCGAGTGTCCTGAGGTCGGCTCTAAGTGTACCTCGTTTAGGATTTTCTCGCATTTTTCTTCCGGGATTACGAGCTTCCACGCGTGGAGGTCGGGGATGATATCATCGATATCTTTTGTCGGCTTATATCTATATATATTCCCGATAATTATTTTTCAATCTTTGAACCTTCTTGGGCGTTTCAGGATTTGGAAAATTCGGTTTTTATACCATTTGCCGGTAGTGTGTTATTTAATATCGATCGCGTTTATTTTCGGTGTGTCTTCGTCTGTCGCGTCATCGTTTTCGTATAATCGCGACAAAACGTCGGGTACCACATTGTGTTTTCCGCGCTTGTGAATTACGTCGAAATCGTGCGATCGTAAATCTTCCGCCCATCTTCCTAACCTTCTGACTGGTTCTTTTTTCTTCAACAGCCACTGCAATGCAGAGTGGTCTGTTATGACGGTGAATTTGTCGCCTTCGATGTCGCGCTCGGTCGTGCTATAGTTTAGCTCGGCTTTTCGAAGCGCGCAGCTCGCGTATGCAATTACGTATTCTTTATCACCTATGATCTGAGTGATCATTGAACCGAGTCCTGTATTCGATGGCTCACAGTGCAATGTAAATTTTGTATTTAGATCCGGTCTATGCAGCAGCGGGGCTCCGTTTATTAGGTGTTTTATTTCAAGGAACGATTTCTTGTGCTCGTTTGCCCAAGTGAATTTTTCCCCTTCGGACTTTAGTTTTTCAAGTGGCTTTGAGATATCAGAATAATTTCGAATAAATTTTCTGTACCACGAAGCCATTCCCAGAATTTTTTCCAGCAACGTTAGGTGCTGGTCGAACGTGTCCTACATCGTCGAGATAGTTGTACGCGTACGCTTGTAAGTCGCCGATCAAGTTTTCAAGGAGGCGCTGAAATGTTGCCCCTGAGCCGCTCAAGCGCATAGGTAGTCGCGTGTACTGTCACAGGCCGCGTCCCGGTTCCGTAAATGCCATAATTTCCTTAGATTCTTTCGTTAATCTAATTTGATGATACGCGCTGCTTAGATCGATCGTTGTTATGCATCACGTGCGTTTCAATTTATTCAAAATTACATCCATGTACGGCAGTGGGTACGCGTCTTTTTTGGAATCGTCATTGACTTTTTGCATGTTTACGCACATTCAGTGTGGTCCGTCGTCTTTTTTCGCCATGATTATCGGGCTGTTCCACGGACTGTGCGATTTTTCGACTACTCCCTGTTCGATTAACTTGTCCAGCTGTTCGTTTTGTATTTTAAGCATTTTGTCTAAGACCGGGTAATATCGTTGCTTTATCGGACGTGTGCCCGGTAATAGCTGAAGTTCGTACTCGATTAGATCGGTTGATTTTAAAATCTTCGATTTATTCTCGTCATTTGGCAATAACTCATTCAACAAAGTTTCAAGTCTAACTCTTTCGTTGTTCGCGAATTTGGATAGTCCGCAGCTCGCGATATTTGTTTTTTTTTCAGAAGAGATTGACCACATGTCGAACGCTCTCTCCGTTTTATTCGGGAGATCGGGTAGAGTAAATGAATCACGCTGTGCATTAATTTGCATATAGTACAATCATATTAGGTCAAGTCCGAGAATGAAATTCGATGGAATCCTAGGGATGACGAGAATCTGTGCAGATTTTCGTATCCCGGCTATTTCTATTGATACAGTCATTCGCCCTCGATAGGCTCTGTTGAGCTATTAGCCATTACGGCTCTTTTGATTATCGACGGTTTGATTTTTGTGCCTAATTGCTTAGCTCCGATATCGACCAAAGCTGTAAACTCTGTTACGCCGATTTTTAATTTCAGCCAATATCGCGCGTAATTTTCCGGTTTTCCCGTATTTGGCGTTACGTGCGTTATTGCTGGTCCGCTTCGCGTTGCGTTGATTCGTCCCTTCGCGTTTTTGTGAGACCTTGCGAGCATCGGCTAGTGCAGCGGTCTCGCTTACTGCCGGCTCCTCGTTTCCCGGTCTTCGGTTTCGATGGTGTTAGTCGGTACGGTGTTATTCCGGTTCTGAGCCGAGTTGTAGTTGCCGCGACCTCGGCCGCGACCACCTCTTGGGGTGTTTTGTTGATTGCTGTTATCTTCGGTGTGGTCAGTCGAATTGGCGTAGTTATTATTATTGTTTTGCGTGCCCCGATTTTGTCTATTTTTACCCCGATTCGCGTTACTGTACGTATTGAGATTTTCAGGATTCGACGCGTTTGCCTGAGAATTCGCGTTGAATTGATTCGGTGCTTGTGCATTGCGATTTGACAGTACTTTGTTGAACGACTCGCGTAATTTTTCTAATTCTCGGTTCAGTATTTTCGTGAGGTCGTCCATCGTCGGAACAGATACCGCGCTGATTTCCGCGCGTGGCGTGGTATTGTCTTCCGCGCTTTCCGTTACATCGACGCTTGCCGTGTTGGCTGGTTTTCGGTCTTTGTTTGTGCGTAAGTCCGTCTCATATGCCCTACGGATCGCGCGTGCTTATTCGAGGAACGTTTCGAGATTTCCGTTTTTTAACTGTAGCAACATTGTGAAAAATTCACCTCGCATATTGCTGTAAATTCGATTAATTTTCTTCGTGTCAGACCAGTTTTGTGGGGATCTATTGAATAGGGCGAGCATTGCGTTTATGTAGTTGTTCATTGTTTCGTTTTGGCCTTGTTTACGTGCCCGGATCTCGTCTTCGAATTCTTCGGTGTAATTTTGTGATCGGAATTGTACGCGAATTTCGTCGACAAATTGATTCCACGTGTGCCATTTGTTTTAATTTACTCTGTACGCGTTCAATGCTGATTCTTTCAATAACAACGGTAGCGCTCTTAATAGTTCCGAGTTGAATAGGGCTGCCGTTTCGCGGTATTTGGCTACGGGTTGTAAGAATTTATAGATTGTTAATCATTTTCCGTTGCCGCTAAAACTGAAATTCCACGAAGATACCGCTTTCGATACGTCTCGTGCTTTTGTTGATAAGTGCGCGTTTGATCGTTCTCCGAGTGATGATCTTTCACGTTGTAGGCTTTCGACGTTATTTTGGAGATCAGAATTCGATCGCATTAATAGCTCGTTTAATATTACAAGATTTTCGAGCTGCCGTCGTAATTTCGTCTCTGCGTTTTGCTCGCCGATTACGCTCGCATGATCGCTTGCACTCGCGGGTGACATTGCGTTATAAAAATCTCTAACATGGTTTTTGGGTTGATTTATACCGTAAGGATTCGAATATCTTCCCATCACCGATGATGGGATTTTGACTACGTCGCCGATCGGGGTTGTAACAGTTACAAGCTCGCTTTCGCTCTTTGTATTTTTCGGTGTTTCCAAATTTTGCGTTTTCCCTTGAGTTCTGCGCGTTGTTACGTTCGCGTCTCTTAGGATGACGTCGTCTTCGAAATATTGCCCGGTCACGTCTGGGTCAATGTTCGTAAGGAATGCCAATGATACTTTGTCGCGTTTTTTCCGTGCTTATTCCATCGGTGAGAGCGAAAGTGTAAAGTCGATTTCTCTGTACTCTCCTTCTAATCGTCGGCGCAGTCTATACAATCTTTCGGCGTGGTGCGGTTTGTTGATAATAACAGCGATTTTCATGTCCAGCTCGTCTTCGTTCACTGTTTGTAAAATCTCGTCGATTTTGTTTTTAGTTGCTGCGTCTACTACGTCTGAGTCGTTCATGTTGTTTGCGTGAATGTGTATGTGTGTGTAGAGAGAATATATGTGAAAATATATTTGCGCTGAAATTATGAATTGTACGAATCGATTTGATCGAATATTGGCCTGGTACAACACGATAAGGTTTCGCTCGCTTACTCAGACACCCATTCGTCCATACATGCTTTCTCGGAAGCGTCCGTGAGGATCTCAAGAGTGCCTGCCGACGCTTTTGTTTTGCTCGGCGAATTAGTGCTCGCTCGGGATCGCTCGCTCGCCGCTGGTGCGGTGTTTACGTTATAGCATTCGAGTGTTTCTGTGCGAGTTCTGGAATTTTCTGCCGAAAATTCACGTGCTCAAATTTACTTCGATCTTTGAAACTGTAATTATATTGTCCTCGAATGCTATTTTGGGGGTGTATGGGAGGAAGCCTATGCTATCCCTATCTCGTAAGAACGTTGATTCGATTTTGACAGTGACGGATTTTCGCAAACGGACGTTCTCGCGTTATATGTGGACGTATCGGAATTTTAGTAACAAAATCGCTTGAATTTGGAAGAAACAAAATTTTGGTGCTTTTTGGCTATCACAGTCGTTCACGTTTACAAGGTTTTCGTTAATTGCTTTTATATTCGCGTTTGATTCACTACGTGAACTGGGAGATTCTTTTATTCTTTGGCGCAAGAAGAGGTTAAAATTTAATATATATAACGGTGTCAGTATCCAATGTCGACTCGCTGTATGTTGACACTCCCAACGGTCGATATGAATATGGTCAGCTGAAATGGTATCCGTAATAGTTGTACGTAAATAATGTAAATAGAGAGTCTCATATACTGCATCGCCAATAATTCGTAATAAATATTGATATTTAAATATTAATATAAATTCTTATTGTCGCCAAGGATCCACGTAGTGGCAGGAATGGAAAGCGGCCAGTGCGATAATCAATATTATTATTAATTGAACTTATTTCATTTATTCAAGCTTTGTATCAAGTAAGTAGAAATGTTGATTTATAATGTAGAAGAATTACATAGAAAGTAGCAAGATCATACTAAATGCGCGAGACAAAGTCATCTATAGATTCCACGATGGCTGAAATAATCCGGTTACAAACAACGCCATATATTACGCGTGAGCCTTGAAGCCGGGTGAAAATGTGTTCCTAAATAAAGACAAGAAGATTGGTTATCTAATACAAAAAATAGTAATATTAATGGACATTAAGATTCTCACAGGTTGATGGATGTACGGTTATGTGTTGCAGAGGAGGAGATCGTCGTATGTACGATGATCTCCCACCGGTTTGCGCACTCAGGCCGATTCCCGGTTATTCCGTGTGCATGCACGCCGTACATCAGAAGTGAATAATTATCACCTTTGTATAAATTCTCCTGTATCGAGCTTGATGTCGCGAGAGAATACGCGAGATTCTATCGTACCAATAAGTATGAGATACTAATGATACAGGCGATCGCGGATTAAAATATTAGAGAGATGCCAGTATGAGTTTTACTGGCTGTGGTGCTATATGGCGACTGACTCCAATATGGATGCCGACCCACGCGCTCGATTTCGGCGAGGAAGAAGGCCCCCCTGCCGGTACCCCACAATCAACGCGGCGATGCGAGAACGTGCGCGCCGCCTCAACAGTACATATACGCTGGCTGCGCGGGGGCTACCTCTCCACCGAACGTAATAGCAAGACGCGCCGACGGCGCGTGGGGAGAGAGAGCGAGGCGACACACACGAGCGCGCGGCATCCGCGGCTGACAGGGAGAGCAGCAGAGTGGGGAGTCGAGAGCAACTCGGTACTCGGCTGCCTGTGCGAGCTAACTACTCTTGCATTGTCCCCTCCTTCGGTAGACTCTTTGTCCGGATGGCTTCATGAAAAGTCTGTAAATAATCTGTAACATATTAAGCAGAATGGATGCAGAGGTGAAGATACGTGAGGGATGGGCACGTGGGTAGGGTTATATTGTAAAAGAAAGGGGGAACTGTTGGAGTGGTGGAAAATTAGTGAGGTTAATTTTAATAATAAGTAACTTTATTACAATGTGTGATGTGTCGTCGGACACGACTGTCTCCTTCCGAGACTTACAAGCGAGAGGGAGAATGAGCGCGAGTACAGTATATGCGAGCGCTCTTCTCTATAGTGTATATTTATATATGTGTGTTTACATACTCGCGTATTCGCGTTTTCGGAGTCGCGCTTGTCTCGATGTACAAAATCATATATATACAAGAGATGGCGCGACCAGTATTAATTCGTAGAACAACAAGCAAAGAGTATAATATTTATACAATATTCAACACGCTTCCTTAAATTTATATTCTTTGCTTTTACATTCAGTCTTGTCGCTTTTGTAATTTTCAAATATATTTAATGCTTTTCTGTGTTTTGTGAACTTTTCTCTATTCAAACTTTTTGTTAATATATCACCTTGATTTAACTCTGAATTTATTTTTATAATATCGATTATTCCATTTTCATAATATTCATTAATATAGTAATATTGTACTTCGATGTGCTTTGAATTTTTTGTATAATTTCCAAACTTTGCAATCGCTATTGTACCTGAATTGTCTTCGTATATGTTTATTCTTTCATTGAATTTTTCTTTAAACATTTCACTTAGCAGATTTTTTACAAATATTACTTCGGTTACTGCATCTGACATAGCCGTATATTCTGCAAAGGTTGAACATTTCGTTACATTTTTTTGTTTATTTGTTTTCCAATAAATCAGATTTCCATAATATCTTATAATATATCCAGTTGTGGATTTTCTATCTATATTGTCTCCGGCAAAATCTGAGTCTACCATGCAATCTAGTGTATCACATTTTAAATTATTAAAATACGTTAATTTTAGATCTTTGGTATTCACTAGATATTTTAATACTCTCATAGCATATTTGAAATGAGTTTCATTATAACAACTTTGGAATCTACTCAAGTAGTTTACACTATAGAGATATCTGGTCTCGTACCAGTACTTATATAAAGTAATTCTCCTATTAAGTTTCTATACTTTATTGACTCATTTTGTTCAGTTGCTGTTTCTAATTTTAGACTCGTCTCCATAGGAGTGTTATACAATTTTGCATTTTCTAGATTATACTTTGCAGCTAAAGATTCAATGTATTTTGTTTGGCTTAGTGTCATTTTGCCTTCATTCTTATTATAATCAATGTTTATTCCTATGTATTGGTTGACTTTTCATAAGTCTTTCACTTCAAAATTTTCCATTAATTTTGATTTTATTTCATTTATTTTATTTCTATTTTTACAACAGATTAATAAATCATCTACGAAAACTAGTATATATATTGAATCTCTGCTTGCATTATTTACCTATACCCAATAATCATGTTTGCTTCTCACGAAATTTAATTTTTCCATGTACTTATGAAAACAATTATACCAAGCTCTTGGGCTTTCTCGTAAACCATATAATGCTTTTTGAAATTTACAGACTTTGTTATTTCCTACTTCATAATCTTCTGGTTGATTTACATAAACCTCTGATACTACTTCACCGTTCAGAAAAGCTGTTTCTATATCCATTTGATCAATAAACAAATCATTTTTACAACAATATGATAATAATATTTTAAGTGTTTGCATTTTTCCTACGGGTGAGTAAACGTTTTCTATATGTTCTCGTTGTTGAAAGCCGCGAATTACCAATCTGGCTTTATAGGTATTATCGTTTTTTCGTCTAAATACCCATTTGACATCAATGATTTTTTTGTTTAATGGCTTATCTACTAATTTCCAAGTTCTATTTTTCTTTAAACTTTCGATTTCTGAATTCATTGCAATTTTCCACTGTTTTGATTCGCTCGAATTTATCGCCTCCTCGAATTTATGAGGTACATTTGCATCGATGTTATTTATATAAATAAAATGCGCTATAGGATCACCGTATCTATTTACAGGACTTTTCTTTCTTTTTGACCTTCTCGGTTCTTTCAAATTAATTTCGTTTTCATTTTCACTATTTATATCATTTTCATTGCTTTCTGTAATTAAATTATCTCTACTTTTCTCGAGAGAAGAAGTAGGGATAATTAAATTTTTGTTTGTGTTGCTGACAACACTATCATATTCTTCTGAATCGCATTCAGAATTTTTCGATTCACAACTTTCATGCTTTTCATCTGATTCGTTAAGACAAATTATTTTTGTTTCTTCTTCGACAACCTGTACATGTCTCGTATTAATGACTTTGTTATTTACTAAAACTCTGTAACCGTTTTCTGTATAACCTACTAATATTCCTACTGTTGCCTTGTCATCCCATTTACTTTGTCTTTTGACCTCTGGGATTCGGACAAAAACTTTACTACCATAAATTTTCAAATGATTAACGTTTGGCTTTGTGCCAAAGAATATTTCGTAAGGAGTTTTATTTTCTACAGTATTTGCTATAGTGCGGTTTTTCAAGTAAGCTACCGTTTTAATAATTTCAGGCCAATATCGCCTATTTATATTTGCTTCTCTTTGTAAGCATCTGCCTATGTCCATTGCTGATCTATTGTATCTTTCCGCTACACCATTCAATTCATGCGTGTACGGTGGACATGGTAATAATTCTATTCCCTTATACTTAATAAAATTGTAAATCTCCTTATTCAAATATTCTTTGCCATTATCGCACTGTATTTTCTTAACCCTTTTGTTAAACTTATTTTCAACTAAATTTACAAATTCTATAAAACAACTTGCAGTTTCAGACTTATGTTTAATACAAAATATTCGCGTGCATTTACTGTAATCATCGACAAAAGTTAATTCTAAAATTTCAGAAGTTTTTGTTCGATTATTTTGAAATGGTACATTTGCCATTTTACTTTGAATGCAATTTGCACATTTCATATCAGTGTTTTCAATTTTATCTGGTAATCCCTCAACTAATTTTTCTTTAACTAATTTATTTAAGTATTGAAAATTAACATGACCTAATGCTCTGTGCCATTTTTCTTTCGCGGTTATTTTTACTGCATTTATACATTTTTCTTTCTGTTCATTCACTAGAAAACCTTTTATATAATATAAATTATTTACTTTATTTGCAACTACAATTAATTCTCTATTATTGTTATAAATTTTCGCGCTATCATTACTATCGTATTACTTGCAGTTATTTTTGAAAAACTTAATATGTTCTGCTTTATGTCTTTTGCAAAATAAACATTTTTTAGATTTACATATTTTTTACTATAATAATTTTCAAAATAAATTTGTATATTTCCTACTTTTGTAGCTTTGAGCGTTTTACCGTCAGGTAATTTGACATCTATCGGTTTTTTCAAAATAACAGAATTTTCAAAATAATTATCATCGGGTACAATGTGATCGGTACAACCGCTGTCTAATAACCAAAAGATTTTCTTTCGATTTTCGCTACCGTTACAATCACTTTCTAAATTTACCTTATTTGTCTCTGATGTATATACTTGCGTTGACCATGACTCGCTCGCGTAATCTTCGTGTTGCTCTTTCGTGCTGTGCGATGAATGTTGTCCTCTGCCTCGACCTCTGCCTCTGAAGCCTCTGTTGCTGCCTCTGTGACTACCTCTTCCTCGCTGATTTCGACTTGGTTGAGTGCTGCTGCTTTGACCTTGCTGTTGTCCTGTCCAACAGTCTTTTTGCGCGTGGCCATATTTTCCGCTATTATAGCAATTTCCCTTTATTTTCGTGTTGAAAGTACTTACATTGCTTTTGCTATCACTTTTGTTATTGTCTATGTTATGTAAATTTTTTTCTTTTATTTTCGATTTAACATAATCGACCGTATGTTGTTCTTTGGGTATCACATCAAGAAAATCACCAATATAACTGTAGGTTGATGGTAGTGCTCGAAGTAAATAGTTTATCTTTTCTGCTTCTGTTATCTTGCCGCCAGCACTTTTAAAATCATTTACGGCTTTTTCGAAGTCTACGAAAAATTCATCGATTTCTCTATAACTTTTAAGTTTGATTTCTTCTATTTTATTTCTTCGCAACATTTGTAAGGCTGTTGACTGTGTTATATACATTTTGTCAAACCTTTTTATCATCTCACACGCTGTTATGCATTCACTTACATATTCAAGCTACTTGTCTGAGATAGCACTTGTTGTAATTGCACGTGCTTTGAGATCTTTTTTCTTCCAATCAGCTTCTGTGTCTGAAGCAATTCTTTCTCTATTTATTTGCTCTTGACATTCTTTATATTCAAGCAAGATCATTAATCTTGTTTTCCAATTGGTGTAATTTATACCGTCAAAAATTGGTATAATTATATCTTCAACTTTTGCTTGAGCCATTTCGTATTCACTTATTTTTGTGTAAATTTCGTTTCTCAAAACACAAACTTCTTTGGTTATTTTTATAACTTTTTTCAAAATTGTCTTTCTAATTTTTTCACTTAGTGTTTCCTTATTTTCTTCGATCATTAATTATTTGTGCAAAATCATAAAATTTTCCATGTGCTCTATCACATCACTTAAACACGTTTTATGTGTACCGACCGTAATCTCTTCGCATCACACTTTTTTCTTCAATTTTTCACAGAAATGTTTTTATGAGTCTCTTCTAGACTACTTTTATTTGTTGTTTTCACTTATATTTCTTTTTGAACTCTTCTCAGTTCAATTATTTTTCACTGGAACACTTTTGTATTTTCCACGTGGCTCTCACACCTCACTAGCACATTTTAATATGTCTTACTGCACTTTTTTAAAAAAGTCACAGTACGGCATAAAAATTTTCAAACCACGCTCTGCTACCATGTTGGAGTGGTGGAAAATTAGTGAGGTTAATTTTAATAATAAGTAACTTTATTACAATGTGTGATGTGTCGTCGGACACGACTGTCTCCTTCCGAGAATGAGCACGAGTACAGTATATGCGAGCGCTCTTCTCTATAGTGTATATCTATATATGTATGTTTACATACTCGCGTATTCGCGTTTTCGGAGTCGCGCTTGTCTCGATGTACAAAATCATATATATACAAGCGATGGCGCGACCAGTATTAATTCGTAGAACAACAAGCAAAGAGTATAATATTTATACAATATTCAACATAACAAGATAATTTAAACTAACGGGGGAAAAGCTATAGTGCTGCCCAGGTACTGGCTACATTCAGTCCTATAGCATCGCTATCTTCAGGGTCCTCCTGCACGAGGGGTGCCACCTTTCGTTTCTTAATACGGGACCGATAATTAGCGATAAAAGCCTGATGTCGCTCGGCTCGTTCCTCGGGGGTGGACGACTCGGTGTTTTGAGTCTCAACACCGGCCGAAGTGAGCGGTTGTTCGTTGGAGCGAGGCTGGTTATGGCTGACATCGGGGCGCTGGAACTTTGGTTGGTGATGGTCAGGAGGTAGTTGGTGGTGGTAAAGCGCGGTGAGGTGAGAGTGCGGCGCTGCTCACTTTGGTCCCGAAAGGGACTACCTTATGTTGGTATACCTTTCCCTCGAAGATAAAACCCGTATATTTTCGTGAATTCAGGTCTAAGGGCACCTGCCAGTAGCTTGCGGTTAGATCGAGGCTACTCATTACCGTAAAACCTTTACATCGAAGGAGGACTTGATTCATATCCTCAGGTCCCTCTTGATCGTCTTCCAATATTTTATTAATCTCAATTCCATTGAGACAGAGTCGCACGCTTCCTGCTTTCTTGAAGACGGGCACAAGGGAGCTTAAGTAAGGGGTCTGAGCACGCTCTATGAGACCGAGCGAGAGCATCCGTGCTATTTGGCATCTCACGGCATCCCTCTGATGGATACTAGGGGTACGGACGCTTCATAAAATGATCCCCAACGCGTGCGCAGAAAGTGTACTCGTAGGACGAGAACCGTCCAGGCTTCTTGTTAAAAATGGGAAGATGCTCCCTGATGAGGTTCTCGAGCCTGTGGCGATCGGTAATATCTATGAACTGGATCGAATCGAGTTTATCCTTGATTTCCTTTTCGGAGGGCAAATCGTGGTCACTCGTGGGTGGAGAGGCCGGACTGGGTGGGAGCCCATCCGATCGTCTCAACTCGCAAGATAGACTCTCTATAAACTCGTCGATGACGTTCTGGTTACCGATCGCCTCAATAGAAGGAGTATATGAACACACTGTGTCGTGTTCATCGCCTGGGCCACGTAGAGTGATCTGTTGATCGCGTAAATTGACGATCACTCCGTGGTACTGCATGAAGTCGATTCCTATGATGCATTGACGCACCAGCTTGGGGACTATTAAATAATTGAACTCCGAGCGCATTGACTCGATGTGTACGGGTGCAGGGAACTGCTTCTTGAGGCTGACGGATTTCTCTCCTGTGAAGCCCGTTGCCTTGATTCCCACCAGCGGAAGGGTGGGATACTGTTTCCATGCATGTACATTGCATTCGTACGTTTCTGCAGAAACGCACGTAATCATACTCCCTGTGTCGACGAGTGCAGGAAGTGAGATGTCACCGATCCAGATCGTTATTTCTGGACAAGTGATGTTCGTGGGGTCACGAGTTTGGGTGATGCTCTGATCATCACTAGATAAAAAGTTGTGTATCGACTCCTCAAGGCGATACGAAGATTTTGTTTCTTGAAAGACTTGAGTATGTATATTAAAATTTGAGGTTGCATCACGGTTGCTGAGTTGCAGCGGTGAGTCCAAGGCACGCGATGCAACTATTACTCGTTTCCCGATTCGTCGGGTGCTGGATCTTCTTCCGTAGTTTCCAACACTAATTCGCTGACTGGACGTGGTTGATAAAACGGTTTATTGCTGGAATTGTTAGAGTTGCTGGTGGTGCGTTGGTCTCGACTGAGAGAAGTGGGAGGCCCAGTCGAGTTGAGACGCTGGTTGGATGTTCGTGGTGAGCTGAAGCGGTTGTTGGTAGTGGAGTGCGAGTTGTCCGGACGACCAGGGTCGCTTTGCCTCCCACGGTTGTCGGATTGGTGGAATTCTAGACGTTTTGTGTTTGTGTAGTTGAAGTTCAGCTGTCCAGCATTATCGATCGAGTCGAGCACTGAGATTAATTGATCGATCGAGTGGAGTCCTCGACTGGTGATGGTTACCTGTATCGTCTCGTCAAAATGCCTTGCAAAACACTCCACAACCTGCTCCTCAGTTGATGCCATGGACAATGCTCGCACGTTGTTGTAGAGTTGGAGGACATACTCGCTCCTACTAAGATTCATACTCGTGTCGTATGATCCATATTTCAGTTCGCGTTTGATGCGTGTTTGCACGGACTGGTTTCAGAAGCGACCCAAGAAGCGGTTGCGAAAATCGGAGAATGCTTCATTGCGGTCTCGAATGTGTTTCCACCAGTCAGCGGCGGGGCCTTTGAGAGATTGGTCGATCAAATATCGAGCCGTGGTGTCATTGGCTCCTGATTTGTTTAGATATGTCTTGAAATTATGAAGAAAACGCACAGGTTGTTCATTGGTTGCTCCGGTAAAAGTAGGGAGCTCCATCTTGAAAGCCGGTGCGGGACGAACACCTAAGCTACTGGGGGACGGTGGTGTGTGTCGACTTGCAGTTTGAGAATTGCGGGTAATTCATTGGTCTAAGGTCGTCTGCTTCTCGAAAAGATCAATAATGTATTGCTGCTGCGTGTTAATGCGATTGACTAGTGCCCGTGTCTCGTCACTTGCGACTATCTGACCCTGCATCAAATCTGCACAGGTGCTGGAGGGATACCTGATATCGATGACATTCTGCTTGATGGCCTCTCCTTATTCGTTTAATTGATCCGTGAGCCGGCTATTCCAAGCGATGATGCGGTCACTACCAGTCTCAATTGCTGCAAGTCTCTTTTCATGTCGACTCAATTGATCCCTGATAGCATCATCACGCATCCTCAGTGTTTGCAGCGACCGATTAGTAGAACTCTGGAAATCGCGTTGATGTTGTTCGAGCGCTAGCTCGCCTTCTTCTAAGCTATGAACAACTGACAATTGTTCGTTACGACTACTACTTCGCTAGGTGACGGGTATTTCGGGTACCGATAGTTCATCGAAAAGGGTGTTAATTGCATCTAATTCGGCTTGAAGGTGATT
Organism: Philotrypesis tridentata; assembly: GCA_018906965.1. Lineage (NCBI taxonomy): Eukaryota > Metazoa > Arthropoda > Insecta > Hymenoptera > Pteromalidae > Philotrypesis > Philotrypesis tridentata. Next base: position 32,068 of record JACCIB010001241.1, read on the forward strand.
TTGGGGAGCCGTGACGTCAGTCTGGCTGTCCGACGGCACGGTGGTTTGGCTCAGGGAGGTATCGTTTCCCGTCCCGGGATATTGGCGCGTGACACGAGAAGGATCACGAGGTACAGCACCATTTCCCCGACCACGCTTGTTCGGAAAAGACATTTTACAGTAGCTACTGACAATTACCGAAACCACTAGGTATATAAGATAGGGGTCGTGCCTATGGTCAGCTGAGATGCTATCCGTAATAGTTGTACATAAATAATGTGTATAGAGAGCCTCATGTACTGCATCGCGAATAATTCGTAATAAATGTTGATATTTAAATTTTAATATAAATTCTTATTGTCGCCAAGGATCCACGTAGTGGCAGGAATGGAAAGCGGCCAGGAAACCAATAAGTGCGATAATCAATATTATTATTAATGGAACTTACTTCATTTATTCAAAACTTTGTATCAAAATAAGAAGAAACGTTGAGTTATAATGTAGAAGTAATCACTTATAAGGTAGCAAGATCATATTAATGCGCGAGACAAAGTCATCTATAGACGCCATGATGGCTGAAATAATCCGGTTACAAACGACGCCATTTAATACGCGTGAGGCTTGAAGCCGGGTGAAAATGTGTTCCTAAATAATGACAAGAAGATTGGTTATCTAATACAAAAAATAGTAATATTAATGGACATTGAGATTCTCACAGGTTGATGGATGTACGGTTATGTGTTGCAGAGGAGGAGATCGTCGTATGTACGATGATCTCCCACCGGTTTGCGCACTCAGGCTGATTCCCGGTTTTTCCCTGTGCATGCACGCCGTTCATCAGAGGTGAAGAATTATCACCTTTGTATAAATTCTCCTGTGTCGAGCTTTTATGTCGCAAGAGAATACGCGAGATTCAATCGCACCAATAAGTATCAGATACTAATGATACACACGATCGCGGATTAAAATATTAGAGAGATGCCAGTATAAGTGTTACTGGCTGTGGTGCTATATGCCGAATGACTCCAATATGGATGCCGACCCACGTGCTCGGTTTCGGCGAGGAAGAAGGCCCCCCTGCCGGTACCCCGCAATCAACGTGGCGATGCGAGAACGTGCGCGCCGCCTCAATAGTACATATACGCTGGCTGCGCGGGGGCTCCCTCTCCACCGAACGTAATAGCAAGACGCGCCGACGGCGCGTGGGGAGAGGGAGAGCGGCAGAGTGGGGAGTCGAGAGCAACTCGGTATTCGCGGTTACGATTGCGATTGTGTATTCACCACGTTCATGGGCGCCATTTTGTGATGAGAATCCTGCTCGGGGTTTTCCTAGGGGCACTCCTAGCTGCTGCCTTCCTCTGGCGGGAGGCTTGTACACAAAAGAGATGATATCTTGCCTGGCCTCCTGGTTCTGCTAGGCTGCTCGACTTCTTCGGCGGGCTCTAGGGGGGTTCTCGGGTGCTAGGAAGTAGGTAGGCGCTGAATGATGTACGCTTTGTTTGTATGAGAGAGCGGGTGAGCAGGTCACGCTCACCCGTGAATTACAAAAGATGAGCGTTCGCGCTGCGAAACTCTCACGCTCGGACGTCGCGCTAGGGGTAGCGCGGATCGAGGCCGGCGCAGCCAACGGCTCACACGTGCCCGCGTCCACCGGGCTCTAACTTAAGCTACGACAGCGTCTCGGGGCTCTTTGGGGCCCCGGATCGTCGCCGCGAGAGAGAGAGAGAGAGAGAGAGAGAGAGAGAGAGAGAGAGAGAGAGAGAGAGAGAATTTGAATTTGAATTTAAACTAATTTATTTACTGTACATTTTGTTGTACAAAAATATATTAAAGGACTAGCATAAAATAAATATAAGCTAGGTCTCTAGGAATTCTTCTTGCAGTAATTAAGTCTTTAGCTCTCTCTTGAAAATGGATGAAGATGAAATGGTTTTCAATGTACGTGGTAAGTCATTCCAGATGAGTGCTGATGAAATGTGGAATGACTTACGGAGCCTGGAGAGGGTGAAAGCTGGTATATCGAGAGCCCTCACTTCTCCCCTCTCAGGCCGGAGAGGAACGTGGGCATCGAAGTATGCTACCAAATATCCTGGCACCGCTGTATTAAATATACGATGCAGGAAAGAGGCAGCAAAGTATTTTCGGCGACCGGCGGTAGTAAGCCAATTCAACTCACGCCTGGGTGGGGAGATGTGCTCGTCCTCCCTAACACCATAGATGTACCGTATTCGAGAGTTAATGAGCACCTGCAGCTTGTTATCGAGCGTACCGTTAATGTCACAGTAAACTAATGAACAATAGTCAATGATAGGGAATAACAGTGAGAGGATCAAATGTTTGCGTAGCCTCTGGTTGGTGCTTTGCTTAAAGAAATTGAGACGATAGAGTAGTTTATGAGCCCTTTTGCAGACGTACTCTACATGGGCACTCCAATCAAGCTTGGAGTCAAGCACCACTCCGACACTACGGACCTCAGACTCATAGGGAACTCTAGAGCCATGAATAAGAATGAAGTCATTGACATCATTCTTCAAATTTTTGAGATAATAAGGTGTTCCAAAAACTATGGCCTTGGTCTTTTCCACATTCAGCCTCAGCCTGTTATCATTAGCCCAGCACGCAATCCTCTCGGCAATAGCAGACATTCTTGCAGAACAAGAATCTAGCTCCTCAAGGCGGCATTGGCTATAGATTTGCAAATCATCCGCATAAATCATGTGGGAGATATCATGATCTAAGCAATACTGGATGTCACATATGTACAAGGAAAAAAGAAGTGGTCCGAGTACGGACCCTTGAGGGACTCCCGTGTTGAGCGGGAGATAAGTAGATAGATTCCCTGTATCATCTGTGACAGCCTGCCTCCTACCAGTAAGATATGAGGCAAGCCAATATATGACCTGCTTAGACAAGCAAAAGAACGGTAGCTTTTTAAGGAGTTTAGCGTGATACACTGTGTCAAACGCCTTGTTGAAGTCAAATAGAAGGAGAAGAGTTACTCTCTTTCGTTCCATACCAAGCCTGATATCATCAGTAAGCTTTAACAAAGCAGACTGAGTACTATGACCAGTGCGAAAACCAGCTTGAAGAGGATCAAGAAATAGTCTGGTTTCGAGATATAAAGAAACTTGCTAGTGCACTAGCCACTCCAGCACCTTAGACAGGAAGCAAAGCAGAGAGATTGGACGATAGTCCTTTAGTGTTGATGGAGACGGGATCTTTGGCAGCGCCCTCACAATGGATTCCTCCCAGACAGAGGGAAAATGGGACCCCGCAAGTGAAGAATTCAAAATAGAGGTCAGATAAGGGTAGATAAAAGGCAAGGCCTTCTGCACAACAACTTTCGGAATCCCATCCGGCCCCCGAGCCTGGGTGGAAAAGTGAGCAACCGCCAGCCTCACATCCTGTTCCTTAATTTCAGAAAAAGTAAAGAGCTGAAGAAATTCCAGCTCTTCAATCCACGACAGTGCCTCACCAACTGAAGGGGACAGGGGGTCTGTACAGATTCCTGAGAAAAAGTTGTTATGTCCTCAGGAGTGAAGCGTGCAGAGATGTTACTGCTTTTAGGAGGGACAATGCTGAGATTTCTCATCTCCTTCTAGATCTTATCAGGGTGTAGTACGGGAGTAGTAGCGCTCCCTCCTCGCCCCCTCCACCGTTCTTTGGGCACCGTCCCTTGCTTCACGGTAGGCCAAGAGATCTGTAGGGAGCCTGGACCTACGAAAGCGTCTGTACAGCCTGTCCCTCTCAGTCACAAGGCACCGAAGCTCCCTTGTGTACCAAGGATGCTTCATACGTCCAGTAGTCACAGTAATTAATGGAGTGAGATGTTCTATGGCATCAGTCAAGTAGGCATTAAGAGTGTTGATATTGCCGTCAAGTGATGAGTTAGCGAAAGATGACCAGTCCTGTCGTTTTAGGGATGTTATCAGGTCGGCCTGACAGATCCCTTTGTAGTCACGGTAAGTAAAAGTAGAGTTTAAAGAAGGAACATTACGTGGCATCGCAACGTCCAATGTGGCAGAGATTAAATCATGTCCGTTTATGAAGGGATTGTCCGTCTTCCAGTAAGATAGCAAGCTAACCTACTCATCAATTAAGCAAAGATCAAGCCAGGTGTCTGAGACTCACTCGCCACGCATGCAATGATGCGTGGCGCCATAAGGAACCGACTTTAGGGAATTATCCCGAATAAGATCGCGAACAAACTGTGCATTAGCAGAGTTGATCAGCATTAAAATCGCCAAGCACCACTGTGGCCGCATAATTATGCACATGATTCGCGAGCTCCTGTACAAAATTATTAGTGTCGCCACTAAGAAATGAAGCATGTGGTGGTCTATATACCACAGCTACAAAAGTCAGGACCATACCTGAAGCTTTAAGCTCACAGAACAAGTACTCAGGCTTACCTGGCTTTCCAGCCCAGATACCATCAGAAGAAGAGATGATGAGGGATGTCAAGCATGAATGAATATAGAGCGCCACTCCTCCTCTGTGGTTGTTTCTGTCACGTCTGTGCAGAACGTATCCCCGAAGATCAACGATACTATCCTCTGCACGTTCATCAAGCCAGGTCTTGGATACAGCTATTACATGGTACAGGGGACGAGAGGCCAGAAAGAGCCGGACCATCTCAATGTGACCCTTGAGAGAGTTCTCATTAAAATGACAGATTCGTAGACCTACCTCCAGACTCAATGACGATGATAATGAGAGAGATGAATATGAATGAGAAGATAATGACTGAGAGTTGACTAGATGGATGATCTGATCCGGCGTCGCTAATCCTTCCTCATAAAATCCCGAAGATCTGCAGTCGAGAGCAATAAGACGGCATAATCCTCCTTCTTCTTTTTGATGTAAATAAGTAAGAGAGAGAGAGAGAGAGAGAGAGAGAGAGAGAGAGAGAGAGAGACTTACAATGTGATCGTCGCCTCGGCTCGCAGTTGATCGGCGCCGGAGTCCTTGGGGAAAAGTATTAGATGGTTGTTATTATTTTTGTGAAATGGATAATTATCCTTTCACAACAAATAAGGGTTTCCTCCCACTGTTGTAAAATTTGTATATTTTTTGATTTTATTGTATTTGACTTGTTAACTCTGAAGAGGAGGTGTATCAGCTCAAAACGTTGGCGGCAAAATAAACTCTCTGGCTCGAAGAGATGCATAAATTCATTTGATACTTATTTACATTGACGAGCGATAAAAGCATCTTCAATAACTTTATGGTTCCTCTGTTTCATATTTCCTCTATTTCTTTTACATCACGCGTAAGAATTTTTCCATAATCTTTAGTTAATAAATTATTCGTATAATTTGGTCAATTTTTAAGTTGTATCTGGCAAAGGTATAAGCTATATAATTAAGTTTTTGTAAAAAATTAGACTTCTTAAGCAGTTTGATAAATCTAAAATTCAGGTATAATCGATTAACGACGAGTTCGTGAGCGAAGCGAGCAGAAGAAGGAAGCTACGCTATATATACGGGTAACTGCATTCACGTAAGGCCTGTGCACTGTTAATCTATCTTTTTGCTCTATAAGTACTATCAAACATTATTTCATTAATTACTCTTTTATTAGGTTCAGGTGTCTGCGAAAAGATGTCGATAGCGAGCAACGCAATGCGATAACTAATATTTAATATAATATTCTAATATAGTAAATGATTTTCACTTGTGACGGTGATAAAAGCCAGTAGACGCAAGTACGTGAATAGTTCTTCATCACACATTGGTTTAGAGAACTCTAGAGTTATAGAATATAATCCTGACATCGTATTTTATTTTTGTAAGATTATTTTCCATAAGCCCTGACACTGTTTTCCTATAATAATGTGGTGGCTTTATGAAGGGGTACGGTAGCACCCCGATGGCAAGTATAAGTATACACAGTACATATCGTCGCTCCTAAAGAAGAGTAGTATAGCTCAAATTCCTTACGAAGACCAGTTCACTTTATATTTGTAGCGAAAACTAGTGCATATCAGATTTTTGCAGCGAAAAGTAGTTTATTTCATAATTTCCAGCGAAAAAGTATTTCAGTTTAAATGTTGCAGCGAAGATTAGTGCAGTTCAATTGACCCCCATTTTGCTATTCGATATTTGCAGCGAAGACTAGTGCAGTTCATAATTTTGCAGCAAAGAGTAGTTCAGTTCAATTGATCCTCCGCGACTAACCATACATTTATTTTTAAAATAAAAATAAAAACAAGATAAAACGTGTAGGCCCCTCAATTGATTACCCGATTCAGCCCTAGCGTTAATAAAGTGAGAGTAAACTAGTGTGGAATAAAAAATTGATGCGTCTCTTCGAGCCAAGTTGTTTATTTAAAAATGCCAAACGTTTCGGGATATTTTTATCCCCTCTTCAGTGGCTGTATAAACGTTAAATTACAAGGTTTTATTACAATAATAATATTAAAAATGAGAGTAAACTATTGGGCCCTATCATAAGCATACATTAAATATATGGTCGTTTTAAAAAATTGCTAAAAATGAAATTAAAAGCCACGCTGTAGTTTTAATTTCAAACATTCTCAAAAAATTAAGTTATAGACATAAAACTTTTTTATTCTAATCAAAGCTGAGTAATGCTTTCAAATAAATATAACGATGCAAAATCGAATTTTATAATTTAAAAAATCAGCGAATATGTGGGTGGTTCTCTATGAAATCGAGAGGTCGAAATTTCATTTTTTTTTAATCACATTAAATCTCTTCTACTTGATGATATACACCTCCCTGAATTATTTCAGATTTTTTGCACCGATTATCTCTGAATTGCAGGGAGCCAAGGTTGGTTAAAACAGGTTTTTTCCGAATGACCACTGTATTGTCAGCTTAGACGTGAAATCATTATGTACAAATATTGATAAAACACTAGTCATGCAGAATATTGAAAAAAGATACATATAAATAGCGAAAAAGTTTGAAACTCCACTTCACAAGATTTTAGATGCTTGTAATCTACTTATGGATAATACATACTTCCAATTCAATGGTAAATTTTATAAACAACTTTTTGGTACACCTATGGGCTCCCCGATTTCGGGATTATTCGCTGATATTGTTATGGATGATCTCGAAACGGAGTGCATTTCAAAATTAACTTATCAACCTGTGTTCTTTTTCCGTTACGTCGACGATATCATTACTTGTATTCCGAAAGGAAAAGTAGATGAAACGTTAAAATTATTTAATTCGTATAATGGCAGACTCCAATTTACACATAAAATGGAAGTGAACAAATCCATAAGTTTTTTGGACGTATTATTGATTAATGAAGCACATAAAATAAAAACTGATTGGTACACGAAACGAACTTTCTCTGGCAGATTTTTGCACTTTAGTAGTATAATGGTACCATGGAGAATATAAACAAATATGACCTTGACCTCCATGACCTCTCGCCCCATGTCACTTTAGTCAAGAACATATTTATTCTATATTTATTCCATGGTACCAAAACTACTTGGGAGAGACCCCTCTCCCCCTATTTTTCGCCATAGTGCAGCGAGATACTTTGAAGAGACCCCGCTCTCCAAAGTGTCCTCCGAACGAGAAGATTCTTTGGCAAGATCCTTCTTTTTCTCCATAGTGTACGTAATATATAAAAGTTCTTTGAATAAGGTAGCATGCTTAGAACTAGACTATATCTAGAGTGAACGTGAAGGATGTTTAGGTGAGGTAGTAGGAGTCAGTATTTGGGTAAATGAGAAGAGAAAATATGGTGGTAAATAATATTTATTCAATGAATACTTATAAATCTAGATACAAATTATGAGTTAGATAATATAGTACTATTTAACTATACGACTAAATTATACATATGCAAATTAACAAATTCGTAAATAATTAAGTAAATATCCTCGAAACTTAAAACCATATTGGCTTCTTTTAATATTTTGTTTATTTGATCGACAAGTGTGCCGTCAAAGTCACGCATGGCACATTTTATGTTATACGCCGTAAAATAAGTGTACTGAGAATTTTGGCTATTTTGTAGCTTTTCCTTACAATAACTTCCGACCTCGCTCACAACAATCGCAATAGCATCTTTCGCATTCAACAAATACTTAATTCTTTTATCGATAATTTTGGATAGAGCCTTTAGCCGATCAAAAGTGACTCTCTTAAATACCAGTGATGGCTTACGTGGTTTTTTCGCCCTGGGGCCCTCTGATCCGTGTGTCTCCACCGCAGTCTCTTCAATCAATTCGAAGGCTCGATCGGAATAGCTGATCATGAATCTTATTATAAATCCGTCGATGATGATTTTTTGATCAAGCATATCTTTGTCACTGTATGCATGAAAGAATCGGTCGATCTCGTGAAATTGCTCCTGGAATACTGTCCATGTGGCCAGCGAGAAGGAGAATCCTTGAAAGTCTTGATTGCTGAGGCGAACAACAGGATTAAAGTCGCCCGAACCGAGTTCCGTATTTTCTAGGCCCACGTAAACAAGTTTGCCGTAGGAATTATTCAGCCCATAAACCATGGGTAGAATTTGATGGCAGCGATACTTGCTCTTCTGAATCTCCTCCACCACCACCACCGCCTAACTCAGACTCTCCAACTGTCTCTTCTGACCAGCCATTTTTGCTTGAACTTTCACACGTTGCGGTTAAGAGAGAACTGTATACCGTCCGCTGGAGGCTCTGCGACTTATATTCGAAAACCGGGTAGGTTTGATGGGGGGTAGAACCAATGAGAACAAAGATCGCAGATAGTGGGGAGCCAATAGAATCTCTGTCACCAAAATGGGGACCCAATAGAAATTGGCAGACTAATCATTTCTTAAAAACCACGTAAGCAAATATATCCAGTAACATTCACGCTTCGCATTACATTTTTAATATTAGATCACAGCTTATCGATAAATTTTTCAACAACCTCATCATTTTTGCTAAGATCTGTTGAGAAATTCTTGAGAAATCGTCGAATACTCAAACCATTAAACAGATAGTACTGAAATATGATACAATATTTTCCACAAGTATTGGATAAAGTGCTTTGCAGCTGAATATTACACCACCTTATCCGCTTGCAATTTCGCTTGATTCGACTTACGTGATCTGGAACTTGTGGCGCCACTCCAAAGCTATCGAAATACCAGCCAACGCCATTTTGTGTGACATATATTGCCACCCAGTATCTACCACGTCTCTGATGATCTTCGGTGTTAAATACAAAGCCACAGGGTTTTACCCACATTACTGGAATTTGATCGGCCGGATAAACTCCTACCGCATGTGAGGTCATTTTTCGAAGCTGCTGGAGAATGTCCAGAGAGTTCATTATTGGAGAGCTCGTAGGGTGGGGTGAAGGGTTGTTCTGAAGATTTGATTATATCGGGACCACCGACTCCCGCAGTCAGCCAGCACTTCAATTTGTAGGCGTTGTTGAGCGCACAGTTATAGCGGAGAGAGCAGTACTTAATGGCGTGTTGCATACAATACTTTTCGCAGTACGGTAATCTGTGAAAAGGTGGACACTCCCCCTTCTCCTCCAAATCAATAATTTCCCGCGTAGTAAGCTTATTCAACACCTTTGCTTTTTCAGCTCCTCGCACGTATATTTTTCGCGCACTTCTGCAAACTTCGTGCAAACTTTTGTACAATTTCTTCAGTGTTACGTCACCCTCCTATCAATCTAGACCGTGATGACGCAGTGTCAGCCAGTTATTTTGTCTTAAAATATCTTTTTTCAGAAATACTGTTTTACAAATCGGCGCGGTGATCCAATGGGCGGTAATCTCCTGATTCACATCCATAATACCCACTTCTTTTGGCACTATACGACCCTTGTTGTCTTTGAAAAACTGCAGATCAACCACTATGTACATGATTTACTTTTGCGGGTGTCCGTTCAGAGAAGCACCGATCGACTGACTGCTCTCTTTCTCTACGCGAGTGGTGCTTTTATACGCATCTCCTGCAGAAACGCCATCTATCTTATCCACTGTAATCTACCAAAACTTGTCGAGACGAGTCAATCTCCACGATATTGTCATACTCAGCATAAATTATGCAATTCACCACGACATCTAATGCGTCATCAAATCTCACGTCGATTCTCACGCTACCTTTTCGAATCAAATTCCAATGATCTTCGCAGTTAGCCGACAAGTCCGGTGTCAAATCAAAGGCAAACAGACAGGAGCCATTCGGGTATGCATCGCGTGATATTGAATTACCCATATTCGCAAAATGCATACCAGTACCCGAGAAGAGTGTGTGATACGCATCCACATATGTATTTGTGTTTTTGAAGTCAGGCTGTAGCGGTTTCGAGGGCACCTGCACACCGTCCACGTATAAGCACAAAAAATTTATGTTATAGTTTTTGAAATTAAATGGATTCAGTCCTGCATCACCATTGTAAGCTTGATTTTCGATAAAACCAATGATAACTCTTTTTGGTAATTGACCTAGTATTATGTTATCGATTGATTGACCATGTACGTCGCTGTTCAGAATCACGTTTTTCACCTCCACGCGTGTTACCGGATACTTTGCTGTCGTCTTAGAGAGTTTATTCTCATGACACATCGCTATACTTGGGTTAATCTTGACACGTCGAACAAAGAGTGTTGCCTTCGTTATACGTGCAATGTACACGTCACTTTCCGCCATTAGACAGAAACTGTCAAGAGAGCGAATAAGACGTACACGTACCTCCACACCACTGAGCAATAATCTATCCATTTTGAAGATATCTACGTGTAGGTGACCAAGCAAATCGATTTTGTCATTTTTCATGACTCTTTGACGCTTAATAAATCCGTCATTAGATGCACCAATGTCGTCGATATGGCCTGCTGTGTCATTGTACCACAAGACGCTCGTCAAATGCGAGTTTTTTGCTGCTGGACCGTAATTCAGCAGTGTCTCGATGTACGATCTGTAGGCGTAAGCATTATTTGGCGGTGATACAGGCTTCTGATTGAATAGTACGTCCACTTGGTTGAAGAGTGTATGCATGAAATTATTTGCGGGTCCGACGGTAGGTGGTCACACGCAGACTCAGCATTGTGTATGCTAAATTAATGTATTCCGTATTCCCCGGAATCGTAAATTCTATTGGTGCATGATCGGCAAGTGACTAGATTGGTTTATACTGAACCCAATGAGAGTTCTCAATGGCTGTTTGTGTTGGCGGCAACTCAAATAGCGACAGCTCCGACTTTAACGAGTCACAAGAGTCGGTGTGCAGAAAAGCCATGGCTCAGGAGAAAAATTAACCTCCAAAATTATCTGGCTCTTTAGACTTCTTCTTCTTCGTCTTCGTCTTCTTAGTTTTACTCTTCTTGGTAGCAGTTGTAGTAGTAGTAATGCTTCGCTCAGCTCCACGGCCGGTCTTTGACTGCGATTTTCGCACTGTAGACGCATTTTTATAGCCATAACCCCTACTCCTTTTTACATATACCCCCCTCTCCTTCTCCTCATCACTCTGCATCAGCATTTTATTCAATAACTGTCCAGCGTTGCGTTTGAGCTTGCCACCACTCTCGGTAATACGGCGATTAAGCGAGACTTTGAGAGGCAATTTCTCGCCCACTACATCGTCCATGATCCTTGCAGTAGCGTGAGCAGCCTCCCGACCCACGCTCTTAGCGCCACGCTTAATTAGTGGTAAGGCACTACGATATAGTTCCTGCAGAAAGCTACCAATACCTGCACCATTTTGACAATATCTTCGATGAATTGTGACGTAATTATCCCCGCTATCACAACCACCAACACCACAGCCTGTCTGATAGCCATTGTAGAGGAAGAAGAAATCGTCGTGGTGATGCGACATGATTTCAGTCGATACGCTTGAAGTGAAGTGTCACCGTCAACGTCCCGTAATCGAATGGTAAACGTTGGCCTTGCTCGCCCCTTATATCAATCTCAATCGACTGAAACGACGAGGGGAGCAGAGGCAGATACATCGGTGAGTTAAAGTTCTGAATTTGCGTTCTACCGTAGGTATAGTCGTGCAGATGAAGAGGTATGGTGCGCAGTAGGTGCAAGTATACATCGCCCGTGACATAAGGCTGACAGATACTACTGTAAATCATGAGTAAGCTTGGTAAACCATTTATTAGATTAGCTGGTCTGTTGCCGGTAACAATGTTTTCCTTTTTGCCACCACACGATAATAATTCATTGCTTTCAAAGCCCAATATTTTAGATAACTTTTCGGATAAAGAAAATGCATGCACATAGTTAGCGTACTTGTCCTGACCACATGTGCATCTAACCTGAATATATCCACCACACTGAATTTCGAATACGAGATGATCTTTCACATTATCGAGATTATTGATCTCGTGCAAAACAGTCTCGAGGTCGTGATAAACACCACACTTTATCTGGCTAAAGGTCTTTGTATTCTCAGTGCGATGTAACTCGTTGTCCGTGTAGATTTGTCGTGTGGCTGTCTTCACACTCACTACGCCCTCCACCTGATCTCTCCGCGATATGTGCTGGAAGGTGAGGGGTATTTGGATTTCTGTGAGACCCACACACCAATTGCCGTAGAGAGAAAAATTTTGAGGAAGTTCCGTGACAAAATGATTGAGCGAGTTATTTGGATAAATGTATTTGCTGCTGTTGCTGGGCAAAATAATGTAGAATTCATCCCTTATTGTGATTGTTCGTGCTGTTTTTGAATATTTACTAAATTTTTTTCGGATACCCAAGAATTTAATTTTTCGGGATACCCCTTCCAGTTGACCAGATATTCTTTTCTCGCACCCCTACCTCTACTCTTCAACACCTTGTCTATTTCGAAAGTCTCGCTGAACAAGTCTTTGTGTAAACGACTCAGCTGCTGCTCGTAGAAGAAGCCCTCAATTTCCTCGCCAGCCAGATCTTCGAGTGTGTAGACAGGTGGTAGTCTCGCGTCGCTGACCCTCACAATTCTAAATAACTCCAGTGTCCAGCCACCTTCGTATGCTTTCCGAAAGGCTGCCCGAGCACGACTGACTCGAACCAAGTCACCCACACTGTATTTATGTTCATGATGATGTAGTCGTTTCCTACCACCACCACCACCACCACCACCGTATCGTCGTGTCAAATTTTCACGTGCTATAGCGGCGTTGTACATAGTCACGCTAGATGGTGCCATTTTGATCACACTATGCCACGAATTATTGTACGACTGTACAATATTGTCTAGTACATTGATATAGCGCCTCGTGCCAAGATGTGTAAAATAGAGCCACATACGCTCTTTCAGCGTTCTGATAAAACGTTCGGCAATGGCCGCCTTCACGTCGGGATCGCGCACAGCACGGTAAATAATTTCCCGGTTTTTCAGAAAATTTTGCACTTCGCGGCCACTAAATTCTTTGCCCTTGTCCGTTTGAAAGTATTTGGGCGATCGGCCGGCGTTTCGCTTGATGATTCGCTCCAGACCCTCGGCCACACTCTTGGCCGTTTTATCATGAAGCGACTCTACCCATGCATACTTCGACAGGGCATCGATGACGACCAGCAGGTAGGCGTAATCGTCGTTGTAGGTGTTGAGAGCGCGGAAGTCAGCCAAATCAGCCTCCCACAGCTCGTAGGGGCTGAATACCCGATAAGAGCGACACGGAAAGAGATATCGCACCGGCTTATGCAGCGTGTGTGCATCTTGACTCTCGAGCCATTCTCTCACCTCCTTCCTGGGGTATTTTTTCCTCACAGCCT
>JACCIB010001242.1:0-45661 GCA_018906965.1 Philotrypesis tridentata
AAGGAAGGGTAAAAGAGTGGGAGGTGTTTGGCAAGTAACTGGAAAAGGGAGAGGGCGAAAGGGAAAACGGTGAAAAGTCACGGGTTACAGACTGCATGCCTATAACATTTTGCCGAACAATACATTCTTACCATTCTAACACGTTGTACTTATACGATCTGCGAGCAACGAATTTATTCTGATTTAATTTTAGGTAGAGTGTATCAGCTTGATTTTACTTATTACAGTAATATGTAGGAATAGCTTTAAAGTACAAAGTTTAGTTTGAAAATTGGTTACGAATAAGTGTACCAAAAAAATATTTTATTAACAATATTTTCAGAATTGCAGTTATACTAGCAATTTTAAAAACTGAATTATTTATGTCATTCAGTGTATCTTTTTCTTGTTGTATTGAATACTATAAATATTTCGAATATATGCAAAATATCCAATTTGAAAAATAGCGCCTATATACTTGCAACTTTTAAACAGTGAATTTTGGCGGCGTTGAAATTTTATTTCTGCAAAATACTGCGGATCCTTAGGTAGAGTATCTTAACCCATTAAGTCCCAAATTGCAAAAATTTCATTTTTACATTTGAGCTAGAATAATTTAATGAAAACAACAAAAAATTTATTGGACAATAGTCATTTTTACTATTTTCGGATATGCTCTACATGATGCAATCGTTGAAAAACTTAAAAAGTTAAATTTTTAATTAATAATTAACGAAATAAAATAAAAAAATCGGTTTTTAAAAATTTTTTTTTCTTTCTATCAGAATTTAGAGTGGGAAGGAATTGTATTTTAACTGTCGCAAACATGCACAAAAGTGCACAAAATATCTGAGCTTTCTAAATCCACCAAGCTTTTTTGTCTATGATTTTTTTTAACAAAATGGCAGCGGTTTTTGTGAAACAACGTGACGTTAAACTTCATAATTTTTTTGTTTGAGAAATATAACCTTACCATAAAAATGTTATAGAATAAAATATGCTTATAATTACTCAAAGAATAAGTATGAATTTTTCCAAAAATTTAGAGCCAATTTTGAATTTTTTCAATTTTCATAATATTCGAAAAATTAAAAAATGGCTCAAAATTTTTTGAAAAAAATTGTACATATTCCTTGAACGATTCTAAGTACTTTTTATTCTATAAAATTTGTTGATAAAGTTCATTCCTCTGGAGAAAAAAAATTATGATATTTTACTTCTAAAATTATGAAAATTGAAAAAATTCAAAATTTACTCTAAACCTTCCGAAAAAATTCATACATATTCTTTGAGTAATTTTAAGCATTTTTTATTCTATAGCATTTTTTCGCTAAGGTTATATTTCTCAAGAAAAAAAATCATGAAGTTTAATATCACGCTGTTTCACAAAACCGCCGCAATTTTGTTAAAAAAAGTCATAGACAAAAAAGCTCGGCGGATTTGGAAAGCTTAGATATTTTGTGGTCGCACTTTTGTACATATTTGCGACCCTAAAAATAAAATTCCTTTCCCCTCTAAATTCTGATTAAAAGAAAAAAAACGTAAAAAACATGATTTTTTTATTTTAATTCGTTAACTATTAATTAAAAATCTAATTTTTTATTTTTTTTAATGATTGCACCGTGTAGAGCATACCCGAAAATAGTAGAAATAACTATTTTCAGATAAATTTTTTGTTGTTTTCATCAAATTGTTCTAGCTCAAATGTAAGAAAGAATTTTTGTAATTTGGGACTTAATGGGTTAAAAGATTGACCAAACAAAAACAATGAAAATATGATCTAGAACTATATATTTTCATCATTGAAATATTATTATAACATCAAGGTTATTTTAAAATACATTACATTTACTTACATTTATTTACATTTATTTGTTTTACATTTTTATTGAATAGCAAGTAATTATATATTTGAAATATATAAATTCACTAGATTTTGTAATGTTATGATACTGCGCTATAATTTTTTAAGACCATTGGTACGTTAATGCGATTTGAAATTTTTTATCATAATTACTTTTGGCACAATTAAAATAATATTATTAGTTTTTCGTATATGATACATTTAAATGCCCCATTGGTAATTTTATTCCCAGATTATTCATTTATTCATTTATAAAGAAATTTAACAGGCTCCAATTCAATATTATCTTATAATTAATAAGTAAATAGATATCTCTGATTTCGATAATCAAAAATTCTTGCAGCAAGTTCATTTCAGAATTCTTAAATTCACACATATATTTTGATTACTTGCATTAATAAATGGATTTTTCATTTTAACAAAGCTTCTTCCAAAACGAACGAAACATAAAAGAAAATTAATAGTTTGTAGATTTGGCAGCTTGCCGAGCTTATGATCTCTAATAAAAACCAATATCTCTGAATTTTTTGTGGAACCTATAACTTCAGCTATGGTTTGTAAGTATCGGCTGTACACAGTAACATTATTCTGTACTCGTAACGGAACAATAACACAGAATGACGCTCTTGGTTCTGACATATGTTGCTACCTGTTCTGCAAGATTACTATAGCATACGTGACCCCAGTAAACTTACTCTTGTAGACCAGGATATACATGGCAGGTGGCGTCTAATGGAAGGGCAAGACTCATATGAAATAGGGGAGTCACAGTCCCTCGTCGGATCCCTCTTAAGATCTGTCAATCCCTTTTGAATTTTTATGTGCACTTATAATCGAATTGTATTCTCTCTCTTCGCCGAAATTATATACCAAGATCAATTTGATTACAGATTCTGCCAATTTAATGGACTAAATGGTAAAATAGAATATTTCAAGTACACATAATAAACTATTTTGTCAACACGTAAATATTTATAAAGTTGTAATTTTTGCATTGTTCTTTTTTCACAAACTTTTACTCCTTGCTTTTGAATCATTGAAAGTTTTACAATAATAGAGTATAAAATTAGGAAAACAAATATTTGTGCAAAAACTAAGAACATCTTTTTTTATTATGTATATATGTCTAAACGAAATATACATGCATAACTGCATACATTTATACACGTTTCTACTGCTGATGTGCACACACTGTAAATTTATAATACCCTTATTCAACTGTGAACATTCACTTGAAGTGTTTTCTTGTCGAAGCACAAACCAAGTACAAGCTGACGTTTGACCAAATCTGACGGATGGAATAAACGATTAAAGAAAAATTGCTTCAAATTACCTCTATTATAACATCATAAAACATTCAAAAATATTGGTGTAAAAAATACTTACATATTCTCAAAATTTTTAAATGAATACTGTTATTATTATGATACATAGACATAAGCTGCACAGCAGTAGATATTCGCGATAAGTACATTTTACTTCGCTCTAATAGACAGTATCTTTAGAAAAACATCACAGTTTATTTTCATTAAACGTGGGCATAATGATTTAAATTTAACAATAATACTAGTAGCTTAATAACACTATAGTTTGAAGAAAATTTACCCTTCAATCTAGTACAGTTTTGCAAAGAAATAAATGTGCTTGTGGCGAGTATTAATTTTTGTGTCCGCAGGGACTAGAAAACGAGTTCTGGTATCTAGCTGTGAGCATTGATTGAACGCAATGTCAAAGTGTATAGGGCCGCCGATAGCGAGATTCAACTAAAACGCTTCAAGACTTTTGATCATGTGTAGATGTATAAAATATCGATCATGAATGGAATATGGTAAAACCTTCATTATGTCTGATGTTGTCAGAATAATATTATTTTCTAGTTTTGAAATATATAGTGAAGAATCAATATTTCATTTAATGTATTCACCATTTTTATGCTTTGAATAAGTGATAATAATTAACTACTAAATCAAAACGTACGAATGCAGTACCTAAATTTTTTCAAGTACTTTAGACCGGTACCGTACAAAATAAAAGTTATAGTATAAAACTGCAAAATATTATTGAAAAAATAATTAATAATAGCTTGTTAAAATGGTGTAAATATACTTTGATAGAGATAATATAAAATGTAATAGCATACTTATATGCATAAAAAAAGCCAATCCGTACTTCTACAGACGAAATCGTACAGGAAAGCGGAATTATGTTTATGTAAGTATATTGTATGTAATAATTGCTTCAGGAAAGCACACTTATATGTTTACATATTTAAAATTGATCACACACAAATGGAGACTTATGCAGACATAGTCATACATGTATAATTGTATATGTAAAAAATAAATATCGCTACAACTCTCAAAACGTGTTGTATAGGTTGTATTGTGATGTCATGTTTTTATGAGTTACAGAGGGTGAAAGCCTCAGTATCACAGTTATTAACATTTGAATTATATCTGAGATTTTTATAATTAAATAAAATTCAAAAATATTTATTAAAACTTGATAAAATTTTCTAGAAAAAACGTTATCGTCTTTTATAGTCAAAAATGCTTCTTTGAGAATGCAGATGTTTACAAGATACTTATAAAAAATTTTATATCAAAATTTGCTGCAATATGCAGAACGAATAGGTATTTCCGAAAATATACGCGTAAAAATATACAAAACAAAACTCTGATAGAAACATTTCGTGGCCGCTAGGATAGGAGGCAACGTGTAAATTTTATTCGTGAGTACAGATGAAAACTGCACAGAAAGATTGTAACATTGCACAATGTTATCACAACATTACTGGAACATTGCTGTATTATTTCAATAGGGAAGAAATTTTTTTCGAAAAAATCGGAAAAAAATTTAATGTTCGAGAAACATTGGTGGAAGGTTGCGATAGGTCCCGGCAATACTGCTGGGTTATTACTTTTGTATTCTCTCTGTAATGGAAAAACGGACATGGAAGGTTCGGACAATATTACAAATCCATTGCATGAACGTTATATAATGTTCACATAATATTGTCGAATAATATCCCGAACATGCCAAAGTAACGTTCAGGCAATATTCCCTGAGTATTGAGTGCTATATGGGTTATTATACTATCTATCATACAAATACTTAGGCTGATTTTTAAGTTGTCATCTATACATTAGTTTACGATGTAAATAAATTGGCGTCTTAGACAAAAAAAAAATACTGAACTTTTTTGACAAATCAACTTATAAAATAAAAAAACATAATGAGTACGGACCGTAAACAGCAAAATATATTCCGTATTGATTTTCTGCACATTACATACGTAACACACATTAACCATGTATGCGCTTACGCCGGTTTCAGTATCTTCCTGCGAAAACATATGTAAAATCTTGTACACTTACTTACTTCACGTATTTTTGTACACATATTAATAGAAAATATTTATGACTGTATAATACTACTTAAGACTAGAGTATAACTGAAGTACACGAGATCTGTGCGCTACAATAATACAATAATAATTTACATTTTCCAATTGAAGTGTTCTATTTGGTAGTAATATAAATGTATTTCCAAATAGAAATAAAAGTCATAGTTTAAGTAGAAATGGCGACTAAATTCTTTATGTGTTTCCGTACAATAACGTAGGTTAATGTTTCAATTTGAATGCATTGTGCGGAATCGTACCTAAAAACATAAAAATATTTCATCCGTATACAAATTTTACATTCGAAACTGTTAAATGTATAAAAAAAGAGTTGTAATTACATATGAGATTTATTGGATCCCAGTTATTTATTTATTTATTTATGCCATTTTAACCTAAAAATAACAAATTTGATATGATTGTAATCTTTCGTAACATGAAATGCAGTCCGATACTGACGCTTAAGAAGACTTTTAGCTCATGTAATTTTTCTCACTCACTTACTCGAGCGAAAACATCGCATGTGCCGAATAACCACTTTAAGCATATATATCGAATGTACTATTGTTTTTACATGTATTTACTTTGTTTTCAAGTCCTTGTATCATTTGATATTCATAGTTATTTTCATATGATCGAAAATATATTTTCTCTACCTGGCGCGTAAAATACGTACCCCTGCGATCGTAATACAGCACACACACCATTTACTGCTCTTCGTGCAGACAAGTAGAACATACATCACGGGAGTAAGCAAAGAATGTCTTAAACCAAGCATAATTTTTGCTCGAAACGAAGGCGAGATTTATTCCCTAGGTACGCAATCTACTATTTTTTATACTTTTAATGCTTTCGCATAACACCAAATTAGAAACCCTGATAGTAAACTGCCGATTAGTTATAAACTTGAAAACAGAAACTTGGTTACAATATAGCGATTAAGTAGAATTGTTTCCGATAAACTACCGATAATATACTCATGTTTTATTTACTTTAGATAAAATATATTTATTAATAATAATTAATTAAAAATCAGTTTAACTTAAATTTTTTTTTGTATTCTAATACATACATATGTATAATACAAAAAATAATTTAATTTTAACTAATCTACAACTAATTATTGTAAATCACAATTGCATTATTTCTAAAAGTGAATAAAAAACTATTAAGTCGATCATTGTTATTTTTATTGCACTTTAATCTAAGCATTAATCGTTGATGATAAGTTCCGATATAATCTGTCGATATTATATTTTATTATGGTACATGAAAAATCTAAATAAAAATATTCTTCACTCTTTTAATAGAAATTTTATAAATTAATAAATCCATTGTTGCATTTGGATAATACATCTTTAGATTGTAAAACGCCAGTTAATAAACTAAAATATAGTTAGGTTATTTTACACAGTAAATATACTCCATGTTTATTGTTTTATTTTCAAATAATTATAAAATAATCGCAATGTTATTTTTCTATACGTTACCAAAAATGTGTTATGATTGTTTCTCTTTAGGGGCACAAATTTGAATGTTTTAAATAATAAGTCTTAATTGTCTCTGACAATACCCTTAATGTTTCTATTTTCGTATATCGGCACTTAATTGGCAAAACTAGCAGATCATAGTTCGCATTAACAACTAGCATAGAATTGGAATTCTCACCGTAAATATTAACACAGTTGAGATTCTCGCGACGAAAATTAGCACAGTTGGGACTCTCGCGAGCGAATAACTTCAAGTAAAAGAAAAATGATCTTATAGGACTATGGTAATTTGGTTTTACGATGCTTTATTCTAGAATTATTGAAATGTAAAAATAAACAATTACCATTATCAATTCATTAACAATAAATAAACTATCTATTAGTAAAAATTGTTTATATCTAAACATTATTATAAAATTCGTAAATTGTGCTGAGAAATTAAAAAACTGAAACCATTTTTCATGTTTTTGGAATCTGTTATATCCCAATTCACCAAATAAAGGTTAAATAACATGTATAATCACCGTAGATAATGTAAATCTTTATTTTAAAAGTAATAAAAATAATAAAAATAAATAGTACCGAATATATAGTTTACTAAGATTTTTATATTCTTTGAAATGTCTTATACAGCTGATCTTATACAAATGCCTCATTTCAATTTTATATTTTTATTCATATTTATCCTCAGCGCTGTGTTATAAACTTCATATTTAAAAGTTAAAAATAGAACCGATTATGTTGTAAAAATAAAGATAATTTCAGCTTAGAATAATCACACCCATCGGAAGTGAGATTACTAATCGTAAATTTAAAATTGAATTAATTCAATGGGATTTAATTGCTATCTATAACCAACTCGAGATAAACAAAATATTAATATTAAAGAATCGAATGTTAGTCTCCGACGGGATAATAGCGAAATCTTTAATCATCACATTGCAGATGGAATTACGAGAAAGTCGATTATGTTTCATTTGAAAAATCAACCTTAAAATTACCAAAAAGTAGTATAATAAACTTTGTCACTTAAACTTCCGTAAATAATTAGTCTGAATATAAATTATCATATTAAAACTTACACTTTTTAATACGTTTGTTACTAAAATTTATTGCACTCGCCGATTTGGCTAAGACATAACTTTTATATCAGTGTGACATAAATCTGCATTCAAATCACGTAATATGGAGAAATTTTTTTAAAATCGGCATTATATAGGCATATAGGGGTCAAAAAATGGTCGATTTTCAGAAGGGGAGCACACCTCCGAAGTGAGTTTTCTTGTTCGCTATGCCATATAGAGTATAAACATTTTCAGGAACCATAGATTTGAGCTTTGTGACAAGGTTTTACAAGCACTTGAATGTTTAATATATTTAATATTTTTAGCAAATAAAAAATCATAGTTAATCTAATCCGAAAATGAAAAACAAATTTTTTAGACCAACTTCACCAATGTTTTTTTATGTATTTTGATCCGCTGAATCTGAATCTGGAGTCCATTTGGTCATATACCGTCAGAATTTCGAGTAAATAGCGAAAAACCCTTAAAAATTGCGGAAAATAGTGAAAAATAGTTTAAAATTCATCAAAGAATGCTCTCAAATTTTTTTTAGAGTTTTTAAAGACATTTTCAGAATTTCGATTTTTTGATTTTTCAAAAAATCAAAAATTGTACCAGATCAATCAGAAAAAATTTGGGAGCATTCTTTGATAAATTCTAATACATTTTTGTGAACATTGTGAACATAAAAACGTTGTGAACATGAAAACGATTTTTAACTATTTTCCGCAATTTTTAAGGGTTTTTCGCTATTTACTCGAAATTCTAAGGGTACATGATCAAATAGACTCTGAACTTAGCGGATTAAAACATAATCTTCGGATTAGGTTAACTATGACTTTTTATTTGCTAAAAATATTAAATATATTAAACATTCAAGTGCTTGGAAAACCTTGTCACAAAACTCGAATCTGTGATTCCCAAAATTTTTATACTGTATATGGCATAACGAACAAGAAAAAACTCACTTGGAAGGTGTGCTCCCCTCTGAAAATCGACCATTTTTTGACCCCGTTAACTGCTAATTTTAAAAAAAGTTTCTCTATATATGTGAAATAAGTAACCAAATATTTCACCGCCAATATCACACTCGCTACGCTCATCCGCTAACTTTATGGTGAACTAATCGACTTCTAATAGCATGAATAAGCGTGACTGCAAATTTAAGTAGGCTGTAACATAATAGTGTATTGCGATACAAGTAACCCCTAGTAGAATTCAATCTATTTCTTGTCTAGTACTAGTTATAAAAAGACTATTAAATCCTTTCAATGCCATTTGTTAGTCTGTAAATGGCTAAGAATGGCTAGAAATTAGATTGATTTCTACCAGGGACGTAAGTCGTACTTTACGCGTGTATCTCACGATATTTTACAGAATTTACCAGCATCAATCCACAGCCACGGTTATCTGTTTTATAAGCAATCTATTCTAGTACATGAGATTACGCCATTCTAGTACTGTGCGATAAGCATGGTGCTAGAACCCACTGTTAATGGAACCGATATCCGTGGTATAGTTATGGATTGATGATTCTCATATTATATTCTATTTATATATAGTATTATATGATATTATATTATATTATGTTATATTATATTATATTCTATTCGACATTAGTGACTTAAATCACCTATCACACGACCTGACTATCACCCTCGCGGTATTCGGATGCTGTTTTTCACATCATGAACTAATGGACCACTTAAGTGACATGTCTCGTAATATGCTATTTGGTTATTGCAGATTACTGTACATTTTATGCAGTAAAACTTTTTGTACTTGTAGTGAAATTTGTCATGCTATTTCTTTTCGTGTAAAACTTGCAAATAAAACATTAATCATTTTTGTTTGTCATACTTAATACTTAATAGTTTATGACGATATCAGTTGTCAGAGCTTTGGACTCTAACTGCTCTACCATAACGGACGTCTTAGGACGCGAGTATCGTACAATGTTTTATAGTACTAGGTAACATAAATCCGCATTTATGATACGACTATCAGTGGTATAAGTAGTCCATTATGACACTCATTACACTCGTACGCTAAGCTCACAGTGCCAAAATGGTTTGCTAATGTCACGGAAAGCTGTGGCAGCAGATTTACGCTAGCAGTGCTATAAAAAATTGTAAGATACTCGTGTCTTAACTCATTCTTCATAGCACAACCCTAGCCTCACTTTCTGCACTCGTACACTTATACACGTCGTGCCGTAAAGTACGACTTATGCTACTAGTACTGTAATGTACTACTTATTATGCTACGCTGACCTAAAAATCACAACTTTGACACGATTTTTAGACTCTCATGGCATAAAATATTGCCATTTGACACTGAGACACTACACCTGTATCAAAATGTACTGCAGTATTAATGTAAATATTAGTGTAAATAGCGTCTGAGCGCAGCGAGGATGATATTCACGCCGTATGAAGGGTCACTTAGGGCACCAGTATCGTATAGAATTTTATAGAATAGCCTACCTAAATTAGCAGTCACAATTATTCGTGATTTAAGTGCGGATTTAGGTCCCACTGTGATATAAAGATGGTTTTCCTCACGCTGCGTCGAAATTACCACATTCTCTCCCGGGCACCTGCCCGCCTTCGGCTCAGGAAATAATTTACACGAGATATGGACTGTCCAAGTTTTTTCCTCCCTAGATGCGTAATATACTATTTAAAAAAGCATTTTAATCCCTAGGGATTAAAAGTGAATATTAATCCCATTAGTTCTAAAAAAGCAGGAAAAATCTCTTATTTTCTCAAAATCTTATTTAAAAAGTTACAATTTTTGTAAAAAAAATTAAAAAACGATTTTTTAGTAGAAAAAATGTAAGGAAAAAAGGCTACTTTAGTCGCGCTTTCCAAAGAAAAAACTATTTCGAGGAAGATGTAATAAAGAAATTTTTATATCATAAAATTTTATATTCAAATACTTTATTTTCCTCGCATCTTTCCATGATTAATTTTTTTATGCTACTCTAACCTAAAAGTCGCAACTTCGATATGATTTTTAAGCCCTCGTAGAATAAAGTACCATTCAATACTGATACTTAAGAAGATTTTTAGCTCACGTGGTCACGGTTTATCTGGAATCTTATCAACATATGCTATTCAGCACACTCAAAATAAAATTAACACGTTGTTTGTAAGTATAATATATTCTTAATTTAATAAAATAACCAATTTCTTAGAATTCATTGCTACCAATTATTTTCATGATTTAATTTTTGGACAACAGATTTGTTAATGATTAATAAATGTAAAACATAAAATTATAAAAAAAACTATTTTGAAACTGGTTAAAAAATGTTATGCTATTTTAGAACTATCAAATTTATTTCAAAAAAGTGAAATATGTGCTATTTCCTGAAACGCAATTTTTTTATGAACTAAAGGTTTGAAAATAATAATTTTTTACAAATTAGTTAAAAAAAACTTTAGCCGTTAATGGTTTTGTTAATTAAAACTAACGAAGAATTTTTCAATGTAACTATTTTATCAATGACTTCGATGGAACACGTACGTCACATACGCATAACTAAATAAGCACGTTCGAAGACAGCCGTCGCACGAATTTCTGATCCGCATCATTTTTAGTGCAATCAAAGGCATTTCTTTCGTTTTTTTATCAAATCAGATTATTTGTTATTAAAAATATATGTTTTATGCCATAATTATGTAGATGCACTTGTACAAGGAACAGTTCATTTATTAGTAAAAAAAATAATTTTAAATAAACTCAACGAAATAAAGGAAGATATAAATATTTTATTGCATCAAGTGCCTCGAATAAAATGAAATATCAAAAGAAGATCGTTTGTTTTCAAATGTGTTAATGATTCATTTTGATTTTGCTTTTGATAATAAAAAATATTTATCATTCCTAATGGATCATAAATTATTCGAAAATAAAATATATTATTTCACTGACCATTTGTAAATGTGTTTGTTACCATTTACTTCTATATTAAAAATTACTATCAGTATTTACTGTTTGGGACTAAATATTTTTTAAAGAGTGATCGGAGTAATCAGATATTATAAATCATTTTATATACATTATTAAGTGGAGTCAAAATAAATTCGATTTCATGAGAGACAATTATATCATTATTTTTATATGATTATAATAGGATGATTGTTTAATTAAATATGGTTTTACATTTTTTATTAATTTTTTTTAATAAACTGCTTGTTCACTTCCTATACAAAATCTTATAAAGGTAGGTTTTTCACAAAATATTTCTGCAGCCATTTTCAATTATTTTAGCCTACTAACTCAAACACTGGAATGTATTGTAAAATTATTGTTGCCATTTAATAATTAAACTTATATTTTTTAAATATCGGTGAGATGAAGGCGCATGCGTCAATTGTGAAATATTTGCAAGTTAGTTTTTTAAAACAATTAAAAATTGTATATAAGCCATTAAACACAGGACGAGCCGACGGATTTCAGAAACTGATAAAAAACTAAGAACCAAGACCAAAAAAACAAAATCTGAGCCTGTAAAAATATTTTAAAATATACATAGTTTGTAATTTTCAAAACATATTTATTAGTTTTAGATTAATATAATTAATCTAAAGCTACTTTGCATGTTAACTTTCTTAAATACAGCTATGATATAACTATAGGTGACTATGATTATTGATGTAAAATAAAGGTAATCAATTACTTTATTGTAAGCGAATAACAATACTATTCACAAAACCACATATTCAACTTAAACAATATATCAACTTATTCTCAAAATTTCGATTGTACAAAAGCTTTGTACTTACATAATGGTGAGACATAAGAAATCTATTCTTTTATCATTTCTTTTCATTTTCAATTTTAATTTTCAACACTTTTAAAAATATTAAGACCACTCGAACGTAAATTGCTCAGAGCAAAAAGATTCAAAATAATATTAGTTTGTTACTTTAGGGATTTCAAGAAAATGTGTATAAAGTGTGTTTCAAGCATTAAAGTTAGTGTTATCAATTTTTTATCATAAAACACATAAATCTTATTTATATTCGTTATTATAGACTTTCAAAGATACGATTCCTACTATTAAACAAAAAGGCCACTTATTTATTTATGTTTTTCAACTCGGTAAAGTACAAACCTTTTTTGATCAAGCGATGTCACGATTTGGATTTTAGACAATACAAAAAATCCAATATTCAAATATTTAAAAGCTTAAAGTAAATCAGCTTTAAAGGTTAAATATTTTATATAAAAAACTAGTAATAAATTACCGAAAAATTTAGATCTAATGTATGTAGATTTATGGTTACGAAAGTTTGTTCATCTAATCCAATAACCATCATTCTATGTTTTGCATTGTAGAAAACTGAATTATCACAAATCACATAACATTTAGAAAATTTTCATAAAATAAGCATGGTTTCATGAATACTACAACAGGTACCTTCACAAGAAAGGTTTGTTACAGTAAATATTTGAGTAGCGGTAACGTCATGCTGAGTAGGATGCGTTCAGTTAACGTATACTCTTCTTGAAAAATATTTACATGAATGTTTGTATGGATATTCACATACAACTTGATTCCAAATTTTTTTACCAATACAGTGAAAAATCCAATATCCTTAATCTGATATAAAATGTATATTTTTGAGTATTGCCTATTCAGATATCTTCCATATTATCTTCGCAGTTTTTATCATTCATATTGCCATAATTTTTCCGATGGTTTCCAAATTTATATACAGATGCAGAGTTATTATATTTGAAAAATATGTACTTTTGATGTTGTACTGTCAACTAGATCTTAATACTGCCAATCGCACCTCGAAAGTCCTATCAAAAAGCTATAACTTTGAGGTTTACCACGTAAAAATTATATTGTCTATGAAAAATTTCTTGTAATTTATTACACCGCTGTTTAGACTTTTTTAACGCACTAAAATTCAATAAATCCCAGAACAATAAAAACTATGAAAACTATTTCGAATTTCATCTTACATTTAATGTTTATTTGAATGTATTTACTTGCATAGTGTAAAAAATAATAGTTATTTGATTTCATTTATAAAGAAAAGTGACTCTCGTAAGTTTTGTACATAATAAAGAAAACATTAATCCGCGATTTTCACTTGTTCGAAGAATTGAGCTGGAATTTTTTTCTTAAATTTGAAAAAAGAAATGCTCATCTATTTTATACTTTAAAAACACCAAATACTAATTATACACGGCTGTAAAAAATTTAAATTATTATATTCATTAATTTGTCGGGAAAACTAGATCTTGACCATTTATCATATTAAACTTTTAATGCATACATTTATACTAAATAAAAAATTAATTTGCAGTAAGCCAAGTTATTTTACAATTAGAATCTGATTGAGGTTATTGAGAATACTTGAACACGCCCAACTATACAGAAATTTTCAAAGCGCAAAGTACGAATACATGATAAAGTAAATATTTTAGACTTGAGATGAGGTAGAATCACTAAAAAAATGGAGCAATTTTCTAGTGGATAAGAATGGATAAAGATTTGACGACAATCCATCGTAGTATGATGCAAGATTTTCTTAAATTCTACAGATTCCAATTTACTGTAGGCTCTAAAAATACAGACACCTCAGCTTAATATTTGTGACTATTATTTTAATTTTTTGAAATTATTTATGCCTTTAGGAAACTTTGCATTTTCCATGATCACTTTTTCTGCATTTCTTAACATTTTGTTTGCACGATTGCGTTTTCAAAATTTTGGAGAACATAGTTGGTTTTTCGCTACTAAGCTACATCTGTAATCAAATAGCAAGGATTTTGTTGATGTGCATTTTTACTGAACGATTTTCATCATAGTAAGCGATGCGCTGCAGATAATTTTCCTACCACATCTCATTTTTTATGTTTTCTTACCGTGGTTCAACAGTCTTGTCACAGAACAAAATTTTAATGTTTGTTCGCGTGGAAAAAAGCAATAAAAAGTAGATGTATACGAACCTACGCTGGAGACAGCGCCGACACTATTCCTTCCGGGTGTTCCCGTGGGTGTTGGAGGACTGGTCTCGAGACTCTGGTGTACCCCGTAGATGCCAAAGTCCTGCTCATTTGAGCTCGCACTATTACACTTCCGCTTTTCCTGGTTATGATTGTGGTTTATGTGGAAGGCCTCGTTCTCCATGAGGTTGACCCCGAGAAGGCCGAGATTAGGCCTGAGCTCGTCCATGAGCTTGCTCTGGCCGCAGTTGGCGGCCGCGGCGGAGAAGTTGAGCTGCCGGCTGAAAATCGCTGGGAAGATGTTGAACTGCTGATGCTCGAGATTGAGCGCCGCGGCTGAAAGCGAGGAGCTTGTCGGGCCTTGGGCTTGACCCTGGCCGGTGTTATTGGCACTCCCAGTCCCGCCGGTACCAGTTGATCCAGCCGAGCTTGCGCCGACGGAGCCGCCGACGCCGCCGACCGGGCCAGCGCCACCCGACAAGTCGTTAGCCAGGATGATGCCGTTTGTTGGGGGTTGATTACTCGACAGTACTATCGTGGGACTGTCATATTCAATGCTTCAGTTTATTTGACGATGTTGAACTGGCTTGTTTCTTTCTTGGTATCCGTCTCTCTAACCAGCACAATCTTTCGCCTTGAGATCCTATCACTTGTTCTCCAGTCTCGAGGAACTGTACCTTATCTTCTTCTGCTTTGAGCAATGAAATGACTATCGAATTAAGAACGATCCATCGAGAAAGGAAGATAGCTACTACTGCTTGACGAATTGAAAAATGTATTGAAACAATTGCGAATGCGTGTGTCTGATGGAGAGAGAAGAGAATGAACGAGAGAGCGAGAGAGAGAGAGAGAGAGAGAGAGAGAGAGAGAGAAAGGGGGGAAGGAGTGGGAAGAAGAGAGAGAGAGAGAGAGAGAGCGCAGTAGATGGAAGATAAGAAGGAGAGAACGTGTATAAGTGATTGCAAGTTAGTAAGCAAGAGAGGGATGAAAAGAGGGTGGCGAGAGCGTAGGCCTTACGCGGTTGCGTTGTGTGTACCGTACGCTGTGAGTTCTTGTGGGATTCTGTCCGCGAAATGCAGTTATCCGGCTGACTTTGAGGATACATCGGGAACACGCCAAGCGGACCAGGCTCCGCTTGTCCCGTCAACTGATTGGCGCTGGGAGCAATGCGTTGCCGAGGTAACGGCCCACAAGCACCCAATGAAATGATACGTCTAGAGCAACCCCGACAGAATGGCGTTCACCCAATGAAAATTCCTGCAGAAAATAGTCTACCACCAATTTTCTTCGTCGTATACACCATCCCGCAGCACAAATCATGCACGCATCTCTTTATTTATTTCTTTTTTTTTATTTTCATTTTCTAGCGTCAAATGGATATTTCCCCTTTTCTCCCCTTTTTTAATACTGTAATAGTTCTTTTATTTCGAAAAGAAATGTATGTATTAGAGTTTATTTGTACTTTTTTGCAAAAGCCGCAAAAAATCCTGACTTACACAATAAACTTTTCGTCCATTTTTTTCGTTTTTCAAAGAAATGCACTTAACTATCATTATTAACTATCATTATTATGATATCAGAGCTTTATGGAACCTATCTTTCAATTTTAAAATCATTTGTTTGTCTTAAAAGTAATTGTAATATGTTTTGTGTTGCAAATAATGTAACCATTCAATCAAGTATACTATATGCATATAATTTCCCATGTAAAGTTATCCAAACTCTGGCAATCCGAATAGTTTAAAAACATTCACAGGTATTTGTATAAATTATTATACAGAACTAACAAATAGACTGTTTCATTTTTATGCTTTGCACAAAGTTTAATTTTTACGCTTTAACCGTTACCTACTAAAAAGTATTATGTGATAAAATTACAAAATATTATTGAACATTGGCATGTAATAACGTTCAAATTGGCCTCTTGTTATACTACATAATATCGTAATTACATTTTGATGCTACAAAAAAGATTTGGAAATGTATTAAATAACATTATTTTCAATTTATGTATCATTTTAATATAAGTACTACAAAGAAAGATAAATTACATCAAAAGTAAGTTGTATATCTAATATCCCTATAAATATTATATGTTATTAAACATTAAATTATACTATGATATTTTTACCAGAAGAAACTATCAAGTATATACGCGAGTGGTGCCCTTGAAAATCAATAAACCCAAATTTATTTTCTCCTATTCAGTGAACTGGTGTTTTCTTTAAAATGTTTTGGAATCACCCTAGGTTAAATTTGAAAATTTCATAATTTTTCGTATGTCTTGCATGAAATTTGTAATTTATCATATTATCTACATAAAACTTATTCACGATTCATATTACGACTTTTTGAAAGAAATGTAAGTTGCTCATATTTTTCAAAATGATGTATTTTGTATAAAAATATGCGTATAATAGAAATGATTATGATTATGAATATTATTCAATTCATTTAAAGTACACTATTCAATATATATAATTAATAGTTAAGGTGTACATATTTGAGTAGGTTGATTTTATATTTAAAATCACGTGCACTATTTTTATGATTTTTCAAAGAATAATCTGAGTACAGTTTTGTTTTTTATTTTATACTTCGTATGGTTATTTCAGCTTTTTTAGCCAGAATCTATTTGGAAAAAATTTTAATAGTTATGTACTTGAAAAAATGTTCGTTATGACGTATAAAGATATTCCATATATTGTATGTTTTTGCTTTCATTTCAATGTATCTCAATGAGGTTGGTTTCATGTACGAAAAATATACATAATAGTACATTACGATACTAGTGTAATAAGTCGTACTTTACGGCACGACGTGATAAGCGCACGAGCGTATAGCGAATGAGGTTAGAGTCATGTCATGAAGAACGACTTGTTACACGTGTATTGTACGAGATTTTATAGCACCGATTAGAATAAATCCGCTGCCACGGCTATCCGTGGAATTAGCAGTTCATTCTGGCACCGTGAAGTTAGCGCACGAGCGTAGCGAGTGTGATAAGGACGGTGCCACAATGGTCTATTTATTCCACTGATAGCCGTGTCATAAATACACATTTATTCCACCCAGTGCTATAAAGTTGTTTTGAAGAGTATAAATGTACAATGTTGGAGTTTCTACTCTCACGTTCGAATTTGTACATTTAGTTTCTAGCGTTTACAATAACTTATAACTTATATTTATATCCGCTTTGAATGTTAATATCACTAAATATCTAAATTTTTACATTTTACACTTACTGCTTAGAAAGGAAACTAAATATTTAGACTAATTTAATTATTTAATTATTCAGTGGATAAACTACGCCTTTTAAATATTATGAAAAAAATATCATAACAATGATTAAAAATTTAATAATAAACATAAATGGGTATAAAATTGGAAAGTTTAAACATATAGTAATGAGAAATTACAGAGTTTTTATTTTTGTTTTAGCTTGTTTAAGGAATTATAACAATAAGATAACATATATAACTCATGGCAATACACAAATCCTTTCCTATAACTTCGTCAGTAAACATACAATTTGATAAATAATAACACACAATATAAATCTAAAAGGATTAGCAAAAGAACAACAAAACAAATCCGATTATTAAACTAGCAAACGCTCGGATGTCTAAACAAAACGCTGTATAATAATGCCTCACTTATATGTGCATATCCATTCTATTTCGGAAACAACTCACACGAGCAAGTCACATAATTTTTTATTGAAGGCACACCTACCAGACCTGATTTTTCTCGTTCCTTAGGTCATTCTGAAAGAGAAAAACCTCGCGTAAATGGCTGTTCGAAGGGTATACTTTTTTCCGGAGCAAAAACGACTCGAAAAACGAGAAATAATGAAAAAACAAGAATTTATAGATTTTTTCTCGAAAACTATGGACTTTTAAAAATATTTCATTAGAACAATAATGACTTAAAATTCATCAAAGAATACTCTGACATTTTTCAGATTTTTAAATGACGATTTTCGAAATTTCGATTTTTTTGATTTTTCGAAAAATAAAAAATTGTGTCGGATTAATCTGAAAAATTTTCAGAGCATTCTATGATGGATTTTAAGATATATTTATTCTAATGAAATTTTTATAAAAGTCCGTAGTTTTCGAGAGAAAAATCTATAAATTCTTTTTTTGTTCATTTTTACTCGTTTTTTCGAGTCGTTTTTGCTCCGGAAAAAAGTATTCCCTTTGAACAGCCATTTACGCGAGGGTTTTCTCTTTCAAAATGACCTAAGGAACGAGAAAAATTAGGTCTGGTAGGTGTGCTTTTAAGAAAAGTTTTGGCGACTTGCTCGAGTGAGTTGTTTCCGAAATAGGATGGATATGCACATATATGTTATACGAATAGAGTATTTCTCCTGGGTAAAAAATTGCTTTCCAGCATTTGTGAAGGGCGCGTTTCAACATTGCGAAGAACAGTATGTTCTACATCCGTAGATACAAGGGACATTAACTTGTTTTAGCGCAAATGATCGATATGGGTTTTCCTCTGTCCACCAAAAAAGATAATCTCAATCCGTTATTGTAAAATAATAGATTAAGATGATGAAATAGATTATTCTACCGGAACTAGGTATGCCGCTCAAGGTTTTAAAAATTAACTTACCTCCCGTTTTGCATCGTAAGCATCTATAGCAAACGAGGCATTAACCATCACTTTTTGTTATTACTAACAGCTCCCAGCTCTCGCTTAACCAAACGCAAAATTTTCGCTTTTGTTTTCAATCGGTTAATTATCAAGCAAACATTCAAGTTTCAAAATTCCATGCGTGGTTGACAATGGAGAATACTTATGCAAAGAGGAAATCTTATTCCTTCGCAACACGCAGCAATCCTATTCTATCATTTCATTTATAATATAAAAAGTGTGTGTGTTTAAAACAGAAACCAAGGTTTTTTACAATTTTGCACCATTTGATTTTGATTTTGATATTTTCTAGAGCTCATCTAATAATATCGAAACACATTTTGTGTCAAAGATTAAACTTACAAGGAACAGAAATGTCTTATATAATTAATCCAAAAACACTCTGAAATTTTTTCTGAATGATCGATTTAAATTTTTGATTTTTCAAAGAATCTGCAAAGCTTTTAAAATATTTGATGATGAATTCTAAAATACTTTTGTTTCTAGGAAATTTTTAATGAAGTTCATATAGTTTTCAATAAAAAATATGATAACTGTTGTATTTTTTACTTTATCATAACGGTTTAATTCTTTCTCGAAAAATATAAACTTTAATAAAAATTTCCTAAGAATATTTACGTTCAGAATAATTCGGCAAACAAGAAATACGTATGTTCGTTTAAGACAGGAGAGTTAATTTTTGTTTTTGAGCTTCTTGTAATTCCATCTACAAATTTCTGATATCATCAATCCATCATTTGCATCAAATTTTTTCCCCCAGACTATAATTCAAACGTTTCTTTTGAGTCTTACTATAGAATATACTTTAAAAAATTAAATCTAAGAATTATTAAATAATTTTATTTCCATCATTTTAATAATATATTGCAAAGGGTTTTGAATTTGATTCTGCTACATCACTATAATGCAGGAAATGATTTTCTTCCAGAATTTTTTATTGGTTTTCATTTAAAATTAATGTATTGGTAGATAATTTCATAGTGAAGGGCAATACAAAACTAGTTTTTAAAATTTCTTTCAGTTTATTTAATTTCAATTATTTTGTTACTACATTGTAACTTATGGTTCGAATCCTCTTAAAATTCACATTATTGTACAAGAAGGATATTTTAAACCGAATCTGGCTATCTGATACACTTTAAATGTGTTTTTACCCATTAGTTATTCAAATTTTATGACCGTCATTAATGGTGTGGTAAAAAACGTGAATTTCAATAAATATAATGAATTATTCAAAGCTAAACAATTGTTATTGAAGAGAAAAAACTAGAAAACTGAAAAACTAGAAGATTATATTGTCGGACGAATGCTAGCACAGCGCAGATGCGAAGCGAAAACGATGACAGCTTATATATATATTCATATTCACGAAAAAGAGTATAGGTTATTTAAAATTCATCTGGTGAAGCTAGACTATAGCATATTTTAAAAGTGCTGACGAAGATTACCTTAGTTCGACTTTTGTCGACGAAAACGAGCGCAGGTCAGATTACTATGGTGAAGAGTAGTATATAGTTAAATTTCTCTCAGCGAAAACAACACCCTACGCATTTCTTTGAGCAAAGACTAGCACAGTACAAAATTTCGGCACAACTGTTATAATAGATTTACCTTTCCTTTCATGATAAATTGCACATTGATCTGAGGGTTAAAAAATTAATACGTGTTATGAACTGTATAACTTTGGAAATTATTTTCTAAATTTTAAATAAACTGAATTTCAAGGAATAATTGCTTTCCTAAAAAAATGTTACATACGTTTTTGATGAATAATGCTTCCGTAGGAGATACAAATTAATGAAAATACGTAAAAACTGGAAAACCACTTGAAATCACAACTATCTCTCGAGATCGAAAACTATTGGAGGAAAAAATCTAAAAATGTAGGTACACTGCACATATCCTAAGGAAACATTCAACATGATAAAAAATAAAAAAAAATGTTGCTGAACTATCTCACGGACAATCACCTATACAAACAAACAAACAAACTAACAAACACAAACACACACACACACACACACACACACACACACACACACATATGATTCTATGTGAAATCGAATAAATTATTTTTATTCAAACTATCTTAAATCTCTTCTACTCGAAGAAATACAACCCCCCAAATGTTTTTATATTTTTTCCATAAGCCCCTTCGAGACAAGATAATTTTTGCAAATTTAAAAAAATTCATAGCTCCTGAGGAAAGCGTTTTTCGTCGAAAATGCATACAATACTTTTGTAAAGAAATTTTCGCTGGTTTCTACGGAAAATACTTCCAATGTCATATATATACGTTTCAGAAGTTCTATGTGCAATTTAGATATTTGAATTAAAAAATTTCAAGGTTCGATCCAACGGATTAAAATAAAAAAATGTGTAAAGATAGCTTTTTTCAATACAAAAGTATCTGGACATGTCCCAATACGTCAATAAAAGTTTAAGACCACTTAAAAATTCAAAACCAAGAAATTGGATTTCCTATCTGAAAAAAATATATTTAAATAGTAAAAAATATTCTAAGACAAAAAGTATTCTTGAGATTTTTTACGTTTGAAAGCTCTCCAGGCTCGTACAACCTTCCTACCACGCAAGCGCGTATAAGGCTGGGTTACCATCTAAGCCTTACTGACAAGTCGAGATACTGATAAGCCTTACAGACGAGTCGGTAACCTGGGACGAAACCCTACCTCTCTCCCATCCCATAGGCAGTGTTCTACCCTGGAGCACCTATAAAACTTATCATATTCAAAAAGTATTCATAAAGTAATCTCTTATAAAAATTATAAATTTTCAAAGTCAAATGTGTGCAATCAATAAGTACTAGCAAAAAAACACCTCGCTCGCTAACGCTCGCTCGGTTACATTTTGTTGCTGGCTTTTTTTTGAACCCCAAAGTTGTAAGGCCCAAAAATTTAAGGCCCAAAAATGTAAGACCCAATAAATATAAGGCAAAAAAGTTTAAGGCTGAAAAATGTAAGGCCCAAAGCTGTAAGGCCCAAAACCTTAAGGCCCAAAAATATTTTATTGTTTAATAAAAAATACAAAATTTTCCACTCTAATTGAAAATATAAGGTATTCTAAAGAAAGTTATTTAGAAATTCTCCGTTATCGGAGAACCGGAGAAAAAGTGTTTCACTTTAATATAATATAAGATCGAGCGGAGACGGCTCAGTAGGCAGAGTGTTGGACTCGTAACCCAGAAGTTCTGGGTTCGAGCCCGACTCTCGGCTTTTCTGTCACTGGGACACCTCTATGTTTACGTACATCTGTATGTATATACTTAAGTGTCTTATAACGTCGAAGCTCCAGTGGTTCGGGTTCCACTGTACACAATTTATGGATGTATTGTGTAACTAAACTGTAGGTCTAGTCGAGATGCATGTGGACTACATTCCGATGTGGTGCACATGCATCCTGACTATAGGGAACCTCACTGGCCAGTACCATTGTATGGTATCGGGCAGTGGGAAGAGCCGTATAAGACTCATAAAGAGGACTTGGGTAGGCTATAATAAAAAAAAAAAATAATATAAGATTTGATGATGGCTTTTTTTTGAAGCCCAAAATTGTAAGGCCTAAAAATGTAAGGCCCAACAATTATAAGACCTAAAAATGTAAGACCCAATAAATATAAGGCACAAAATTTTAAGGCTGAAAAATGTAAGGCCCAGAGCTATAAGGCCCAAAACTTTGAGGCCCATAAATTAAAGGCCCAAAAATATTTTATTGTTCAATAAAAAATACAAAATTTGCCACTCTAATTGAAAAAAATAAGGTATTCTAAAGAAAGTTATTTAGAAATTCTCAGTTACCGGAGAACCGGAGAAAAAGTGTTTCACTTTAATATAATATAAGATTTACAGTAATTAAAAAGGATTCATACAATATCTTTATAAATAATTTTTCAGTTTTCAAGTTCATACTTATAGCATTCAAAAATTATTCATAAAATAATCTTTAAGAGCAAAGCTGTTATGTGTGCCTTTAGAATTCTAATTAGTTGTTCGCTGCCGCGAAAACCAATAAAATGGACATTAGAAAAAATTTTTCCTCTCACTGCATTGAAAACACCATTTCTCTCTTGAGTGCCTGGAAAGAAGAGTGTAATATCGGCGCTAGTATGAGGAAAAATAATATACGCTCTACGAGAGTAAATTCACACGATATATGGATTATCCAGGTTTTTTTCGTCCAAGGTGCGCAATGCACTATAACAGCTCCTCAGTTTACCTATATCATTTTTATAAGTTTCGGTTTTTATATATGCGTTTATATTATGAACTTGTATGTCTACGGTCGGTAAAGCTTACGATGGGTTGAATTCATATTTACAAGATTATTCAGAAACAATAAAAAAAATATGTACCATCACAATAAGCGCGAAAATCTGAGTTTAATTTTCCGACAAGTTTCCCATTCCCTTCAATAAAGAAAAATCTGCTCACCACGTAGCTTGACGGAGAAGCGCGAGAGGAGAACTGAGCGCGGCGGTAAACGAGATCACGTTAGCCGTTGCCACGGAGGTTGGTGACGACTGCACCCGGAAAAGAAGGGACGAAAGTGAACGATAAGTGTGATAATTGCACACTTGCTGGTTAAATACCGGCTTATAATTTTATTAATACATAATATTTCTTAAATCAAAAAAAATTTCGACAATGCAAATACAATAATGGAAGGGATTTAATCTAATTTCAGATTCTTTGAAATTCATACACTGGGTGCAACGTAAAGTTTTAGGCTAAACCTAGATATTAAATGTCGGCAATAGAGTACCGAGACACGTGCTTTTTTTGGACAATATCTTGTATTCGGAGAAATCCAATCCCTACTGTAAAAGTGTGCAGCATGCTTCAGAGATTAGTTTTATGATAGGGCCCACGCTTAGTAAGGATTGGACATTTGATGCAGCTATACAAGAAGTGTGGAAGGTGTACAACTTTGAAAGTACACACTAGTATATATTAACAAAATGCCTACAACATTTATGCAGACGCTTGAAGTGGGACTGTGTAACGATAAAGAAGAGATCAGAGTAAGTGAGTGATCGGCACGATTTCGGAGAAATCATATACATTGAAAGATGATGCTGAAAAATTAAAATATACCACCTTATCAGAGCAAGAGATGAGACATATTCTTTGTGGAGGAAAAAAGTCATAAAAGATGAATGGCTGCGTGAATTAAATGAACTTGATATCAAACTCACGGACGTGTGCAGCAAAGAAAAACATTCGCGCTTCTCATAGGCGCAGATGTAGCCGGAAAATTATTAACCGGTCATGAGCGTGTGTTAAAAACTGGCTTAACGGCACTTGAATCTTATCTGAGCTTGAGAGTCGATCACTGACCACGATACCGTTCGGAAGTGTTGTATACACACCGCGTCAGACATCGAGTTCGCGAGCTATAGTAAATCTACAGTTAAATACACCTTACTTTTCTGAAGTGGTGTAACCCCCAGGGTACAGGGGAGAATACCCCAAAAAACTCAAACATCAAACAAAGTAAACTTTCTCAAAGAAATTATGCACAAGCCTCACAAAGTTTAAATTTTCCAAAACGTGAACAAGCCATTGTCTTGCAAGCAATCAACGGATACACAGTCAAAGACTATGTAAGTGAAATACTAAAAATTACAGATAAAGAAAACATCAGATTTGTCTCAAGATTTTCTAATGGCAGAGTATGTATATACCTCGCCACCAAGCAAATTGCAGAAGAATTAATCGAAAAATACCAGAAAATAAAACTAGGTGAAAATGAAATCAACATTAGCCTTTTAAAACTACCGTCAAAGAAAATTACCATTTCAAACGTTTATCCAGAGATTCCACACTACATTATAGAAAAAGAGCTTAATTATAGAGAAATCCGTACGGACTCGAGCATATCATTCGTCAGAGCTGGCATGCCTGATCTGGGAATACAACATGCTTTTAGCTTTCGAAGACAAGTTTATATAAACTAGGAGAATGTGGACAAAATTCCGTAGTAAATTCTGATTACCTACGAAGGAATGAAATCTTGGCTTTTCTTCTCTGAAGGTCTACAATGCTTCATATGTAAAAAAGACGGTCATTTGGCAAAGCACTGTTCTTTAAATAATACTCAAAGGACAAAAACTCCTATTATTACATTGCAAGCACAATCGCAAATTGAGGAAAATACCAACACAGCTGAAATTGAGTCAGTGAACAGTGAAATACTACCAGAAGAAGAAATGTTTACAATTGAAGAATCTAATTTCAACGAAATGAGCTCCAACGCCCTAATAAACAAAGACTGCTTTCCCGCACTCAAGGAACCTAACAATAAACGACCACACCCCGCATCAACTACGTCTACCGTTACTGAATCATGTAATTCTACAACATACTTGTCCGACTCTGACTCTAGCCTAGCTTCTTTAACTCAAGCGGACGCAGAAGATGAAAATTACTCCGAAAAAACTGAAATGACAAACAAACTCTTTAAAGTCCCTGCCTCAAAAAACCAACTGAAAAAGAAAAAAATTAAGGTTGAGACAGCATCGAAAACACCGTACAATCTAATAAGTGCAATATCACACCTCGACAAACAAATAGAACAAAATCAAGATAGATATGGAATCAGTTTATTTGAATTAGGGAAACTACTGGCGGAAATCCAAGTTAACTCTATAAATTCACAAACTATAAAACAATATCCAATTGATCCAAAAACGTTGACAGATACAATGAGGGAGTTATACCCGCTACTACTAGACAAGCAAGCAAAAAGTCACTTTACAAAAATAATCAAGAAAATAGAAGCCACTGTTGCACTAAAATTAAAAAAAAAATATTAAAACTACTGAAATTAAATTAAGAATCCTGTTCTGGAATATACGAAGCTTTCAATAACGCAGAAAAGACTTAAAGGACCTTGATTTGATAATCTTCCATTAAAGTTAAAATAGGGATTGCTGAAGGGACACCTGATTTGTTTAACATGGCAAATTAATTTGACTTAAGTTCGAAAAGCTTTATTCAAGCTGCCGCTATTTTATTGGCAAAATTGGTGAAAATACTTGTGGATTTCGAGACGCCCGGTACGAATTTGTTCAACGTATTTTGTTTCGGGATCAAATAGTAACACAGCCATTATTATTCCTACGAAAAGAAAAGACCAACCAACTGATCTTTGATTTCCAACAAAAAAGTCAAGAGCAGACCGCCAATATAACCTGCACATCCGTGTTCAGCATTTATAAATAATACATGACATAAGGAAATACAACAATCAAAGACAATCAAATATTTCACAATATCATGAAAATAACAAATCAAACCTTGAAAATAATTATCCAATAATCGAATCGTATTTAAAAATTCTAAATCTAAAAGATTACTGAATTATAAGGGTATTCATCACCCAAATCTTATCATAAAAAATAAATATGATAATAAAGCGAAATCCAAGTAGATATGTACATTAAGGAAATCGCAACGAGGTGTTCTGCTTAATGGCTCCCTAATGATTTGGGGTAAACCACCGGTATCTGAACTTAACTATTCTTTATCTCGAATGAAGGGATCGACACCATCACTTCCGACGGTTCGGCAACACACTAACGCACTCAGAGGGACTGGTGACGATCTTCACTGTTGACAGCACCTAGAAGCACGGTCACCGAAGAGATTTTCATTGGCGAGGCTGATATTCGATGAGGAAAAGGCTATTATTGAGCCTCGGTTCCCCAGTAGCGAATGTGTCTAAATAATCCTCGAGCAATCGAGCGAAAAGTTCCGAGCATTGGACTCAGTCCTTGTTAAGTATGAGGAATAGGTGTGGTAGCTGGTCATCAACACAAGCCTAAATTGCGGGAAGATGTACCTATAAGCATGAAGGTCACCCTCATGAACGAAAAGCTGTGTATTGCCCATGGAAAATCGGCAAGTATCGGTTTGTGCGTTACATCGCGGAACCAAACAAATGTATGGTCAAGAAAGCAACTCCAATATCGATCGTCGAAGTTGTGGTGGAGTGCCTTTCCAAGATCAAGTTATTCTCAACGATTGACATGAAGGTTGTGGAACCATAATAAAACCCTGAAGCAATATTGCTATACCCTCCAAGATCTCATCTTTGGTGGTGTGTAGATAGATCTGGAGGTCGTCTGCGTAAAGTATGTGTTTAACGTCGTGCCCGTCCAAGATGCTGCGCAGATCGTCAATATAGAGGCAGAAAAGCAGTGGGATCAGGACAGACCCTTGTGGAAATCCCAGGTTTATATATAAAGAATCTGAATTTCCATATTTATGAGAGATGACCATCTGGGAACGACCCTGCAGATAACATTTAATCCACGTAAGGGCAGTCTTGGAAAAAACCCATGTGATGGAGTGTTGTTTAATAACCTTGAGGGAGATATAGTGTCAAATGCTTTGCTAAAATCAAATAGCAGAAGCAGTGTCACCTCTCTCCTATTGATAGCCCTGCGAGCATCCTCTGTCAACTTTAACAGTGCTGTTTGAGTACTGTGATGCTGCCGAAAACCGATCTGGAGGAGATCAAGGATCTTTTTCTTCTCTACGTACTTCGTGATTTAGCTGTGAGCGATCTTTTCGAAAACCTTGGATAAAAAGCAAAGCAGGGCGATAGGTCTGAAGTCAGAAACGGAGGATGGGGTTGTAGTTTACCTTAACGCCACCACCCTAGCCTGCTTCCAGATACCCGGGAAGATCCCTCATGTCAAAGAGTAGTTGAAGATGTCAACAAGATGGCCACCGATGGTCGGAAGAGCCTTTACAATCACCCCCTGAGGAATCCCGTTTATCCTCTCTGCCTGCGAGGTGAAATGAGAAATAGCAAGGATAACATCATTAATATTTATTGGCTTAAATGAAAGTCATCATCACTCACTGTACAGAGTAAATCCATTGCTACGTCAATATTCTCAGAGGAAGTAACGGAAGTCCCTGAGAAGTGAGCATTCAGCTCATTCGGTGTGAAGCCATGCAATTCCTCTTTGCTTTTAAAGAGAGAAGCGCAGAGAGAGAGAGAGAGAGAGAGAGAGAGAGAGAGAAAGAGAGAGAGAGAAAAAAGAGAGAGAGAGAGAGAGAGAGAACAAGCATATGAGCGCAGGAGAGAGAGGAGGGAACGAGGCATGGCGGCTGCCAACTAGAGAATACTAGTTACCATTAAAGGGTCGTCTACAATGATCTAAACAGAGGAATAGACGATTTCGAAATTCGCGCGCCTGGATTGGCTTATCTATAGATGGAGGCACCGGATGGATGTATTAAATCGATAAAGGGTGCGTGATTAACATATTGATAAAGGATATAGAGGGCGATAAATTATTTCTCTTATTCTTCTATATTAAGATTGGAAAAGAGGTCGTTGGGAAAGATCAGAGATAGAGGAATTAATTAGTGGTGGTCTATAATAGACCAATAGAAGATTTCTTTCAGGAAAGGAACATTATGGGAGAAAAAGAAGGAGGTCGGGTGAGAAAACGCAGCATGCTTCCTCGAGCGGAGCATCAGCCTCGGCCATTTTGTTCTGGGACGCCTCAGAGGCAGTGCCACTCTGTTCCAAACCTTAGTTTCAACATCAGCTTTGATTAGTTTATCCGTGAATATTAATTACCAGTGGCCATCTTGTTGTTCTTCCTTGGATTTGGAGACTATTTTGGATTTTTTGGAGATCTTGGAGGAGTTCGTGTTCTATCTCATTGTAATTTTTTTAGTTGGTGAGAAATTGATATAAATTAATATATGTGTTTGGAGCTTTGTGGAGAAAAATAGCGGCGTTTTGGGTTTCTCATTTTCGCGGGTTTTAAGTGGGGCATCTGTGGTGGTTTCAAGATCGTGGTTCTTTCGGGTTTTCAGTGGATCCTATTTAATTCCGAATATTCGTAGAGGATTTTCGCGATCTTTCTTTTAGGAAATCGGAACGAACCAAGGAGTTAGTGATATAGCCGTGGGCCCATGATATTTATATTTTCAAATTTCAGGGGGTCATAGAATTATGTTTTATGTTTTATGTTTTCAGGGGTTTTATGTTTTCACCTTAATAATTATTGCTTTTGAATCGGTTAGATGAGATTTTAGCGTGAAATCTCAGGTGAGATATATTTATATTACGGTCTGTCTCCTGTCCTAAAGTGTCTTAAAATTATCGAAAAATGTTCTCAAATTTTTTCAGATTGATCTGGTACAATTTTTGATTTTTCGAAAAGTCAAAAAAAAAAAAATTGAAATTTCGAAAAACGTCCGTAACAAACAGGTAGCCTGAAGCTCCTAATACCGAGATACTTTCGCAACTCGGCAGGTAACCCGAGGTAACAATCACGCGCAGAAATTCACTCTTATAATTAAACTTAACTAAGACGAGACGCTGAAGATAACCAAGTTAGCCGCGCCAATGTTCGCGTTCTCAATGGACAAATAACTTACGTGTACAGAAAGCCGCACGTGGAACTGCGCGAATGTCCGCGAAGGAACTTAGCTGCTAATATCAAAA
Organism: Philotrypesis tridentata; assembly: GCA_018906965.1. NCBI lineage: Eukaryota > Metazoa > Arthropoda > Insecta > Hymenoptera > Pteromalidae > Philotrypesis > Philotrypesis tridentata. The sequence continues at coordinate 29,932 of JACCIB010001242.1, forward strand.
CCACCCACTGACCTTTATCCTCACTGAAAAGGCTAACGGAGAGATTATATACCGAATGGTAGAGTAAATATCTCATGCCTTAGCATTCCCGTTGTGCTTTGCGTTGGCGCAATCTGTATGCCATATTCGGGAGAAAAATTATCCCGAAAAGTAGAACTATTGTACCGACGGCATGGTACAGTAGCGGCCTCTCGATCGAGAAGCATAAATTAGATCTTTTTAAGAACATCCGTTCGACCACATGGTGAGCGAGTGCAAATCGCGAGAAGCTCATTTTTGTGCTGCAGTGATTATTTTATTGATGAATGAATCATGGACAACTTTTTTGAAAAATACAAATTAATTCATATCAAGGATCTGTTCACATGTAAGTTCATAATATATATTGTCAAATTCAAATATGGAATATTCTTTTTAAAATAAATTCATTTATAATTATTGACATCGAAAAAAGTGAAAAAACATTTGGAAAAATAATAAAAATAATAAAAGTTAAGAATGAAATAGTTTTTCACGTACATGTTTATAGAGAAATAACATTCGATAAGCATTACCATGCATTTGTTATACATGATTGTAATAATACCCAATATGTAAAACTGTCTGATTTGCCTTCCTTATGCCCATGTTTATATGTAAAACAGGCAAATAACCATTTGCTTATTTCAAATTATATTTTGTAATTTAAATTACTTTAATTGATTAAAAATAAATTATTTTGAAAAATATTTAATTGCGTTTTATTGCAATCTGCATTAAAGCTGCAGTAATCCTTTGTAGCATGCGGTTACGATATCTCTCCTTTCACGCGTAATAGATTTTTTCCCTCATACGCGACGACTACCTCGCTCGAGCATCCAGGGATAATATTTCTCCCGAAAACGGTAGAGCAGTTGTACCGATAGTGGAGGGGGAAATGCTGTGCTCACAGAAGCACACGCACTGTACCGTTTCCTTTTCAGTGCTTATTCAAGTCCAATCGTCCACGCCAAAAGGATCCACCACGTCAAGAAATAGTTCAGTTAAAAGGTAGCAGAATATTCACAAAGGAAGTCCCAAGGGAGCAAGCGGTGAGTTGTCCGAGTTGGAGCGGCCGGGGCAGGAGAGTGTCGGCTCGCGCGCTCGTCCCTCGCCTTGCGCTCTCACTCTCTCGTGCCGCCGCACAGCGCGCACTCCTATTCGTCGGATCGCTTGAGCCGACGGTTCGCGCTCTCGCGCCGCAACAGGCTCGCTCACCTCGCATCGTTGATCGCTACGCATGCGCGATTGACTATTCGATTAATATCGACGCTGGAGCAGGTAGCCGCGAGATTCAAACGCTTGTTACATAAGGTAGCCAGTATTCACACAGATAATTCGCGCGCAACCGAGGTAATACGGAAATTACGAAGTGCAGTGTAACTCTCGGCATATCCTTCTGTCTGGACCCTTGATTCGGGAGTACGCCTGTTACAAACGGCGCCGAAGCTGCCTTTTCACTTCCGACGTTCATGGGAAAGCAGCCATCACGCTGGTCCTGCTGCTACAGATGCCCCACCGGTTCATCATCTACGTTCGCTCTTCGATGATGAACTGATTGAACGCCCTGGGTGAATCTGACTTGCCATTGCGTCACCGGAGTTGAACGTACTCTTTCTCTCATTCCTCCTCTCGCCCTTCAATGAGTGTCGGAGAAATTTTCCATATTTTTCTCCTCTCGTGGCTATCTTTCCGGTCGTCGCGTGTTACTCAGAAAAGAGGACAAACGCCATTACCACATACATACAAATCTCTTTCATACAGCCTTGAGACGCTCTACCCTGGCAGCTCGGAACCCGATTTTATTTTGGCAACATTTTGCCACGTTACAATATAAACTACGATCTATAGGTTCTCTGTACTATCAGAATAGTCTTAAATAGTAAAATGCTTATCAAACTAAAACTTGTAGAAATAATCAAATTAGAGTATTATCGAAAAAATTCCATTCGTGTTAGTACACATGGAAAATGACGAGTATTTTAAAGCTGTAGGTTCATGGATACAACTTATATCAATACGTGCCTGTAGAGCGGCCTTGTATTACTTAAGGTAGTTCTACACGGGGTGGGGGTAACCTTTCGAAAAATCAATTTCCACTGCAGTTTATTGCAAAATGTAATAGATTCTAAAAGGAGCTAGTTAAGAACCAAGAACATTTTAATTGAAACCGATTGAATCTTCGTGTACCCTAATAATGCTCATAAAACAAAACATTTACAAAAATACTGCAATTTTTTTTGTTTTTGATCCGACTTGAACCAACTAGAGCTTATTTTGTTCCTTGGAAAATTTCAGGATAAGTTACCGCAGGAGTTATGGCGATAGCATTTATAGGCGAAGCACATGCAATTGTTTACGTAAAAATCACAAAGTCAAGGAAAAATCGTATAGAATCAGGTAAACAATTGCATTCTGTGCTTCGCCTATAAATGCTATCACCAAAACTCCTGTGGTAACTTATCCTGAAATTTTCCAAGGAACAAAATAAGATCTAGTTCGTTCAAATCGGATGAAAAACAAAAAAGATTGCAGTATTTTTGTAAATTTTTTGTTTTATGAGCATTATTAGGACACACGAAGATTCAATCGGTTTCAATTAAAACGTTCATGGTTCTTAGTAACTAGCTCCTTTTAGATTATATTATATTTTTCAATATTTTTTTTTTGTTTCAATTTGGCCGAGCTTGGCCTCTTGCGCGCCTTGCGGCACCTAACGGCCTTAGAGTGAAGTATCTTCGATTTTTTAATTCAAATTATCTTGTGCTTCTGTTTCGACTGTTTAACTTGATTTTGTTGTTTTTTAATTACTTGTATCTCTTCTTCGGGTCCCTCTCCCCCCTGCAGAATCGCGAAAAGCGTGTCCGTTTAGGACCGCGATTTTGAGGATGAAGATAGGATCGGATAGGAGATTTACAGTTTCTAAAAATTTATTTATTTGTTTGAAAGTTTGTAGGCATCGTCTAGAAAGGATATCTTCGAGGGAAAAGGGTTCGGACCAACCAAGCACTGACAGTGCTTCAACCATTTCTAGCCTAGCAACCAAGTATTGTTGGCATTGCCATAAGGCGTGTTCTCACGAGGCAGGCAAGTCGTCATAGGGGCACTTTTCCGTCTCGAAAACTCCTATCTTGTGCAAATAGATGGGGTTGGCTTGGGTTTGAGTTATGATTCGTAGAAATCTGGATGACTCATGTCTGCTCATCTTTTTTGTGAGGTTTATGTCGAATTCTTTATATATCTTGGGGTAACTCTGAAGGTATTTGTTTGGTTTATTTTTTAAATTGATTAAGTGAGCCATATCATTATGCCATTTTTTATAGTATTCGTTTTCAATGTGTAATATTAAGTTTAGGTAATTTATTTTGTAATTTTCTATTTTTTGTTGTGGAGGGATGTTTTTGGCCGCATGATCTGCTATGTTATTCCCTATCACTCCAGCGTGGCTTGGTACCCATACTAGATTGACCTGGATTTTTTCTTTTTGCAGTGCATTGATTCTTAGTTTTATGTCATTGATAATTTCCAGGTCAGCTGTTTTTGCGCTGGATTTACTGATTTTGGTTAATGATGATCTTGAGTCTGATGCTAATACTGAACTCTGATATCCAGACGCTTTGATGTGAAGTAGTGTAGCTGGGTAGATTCCATAGTTTAATTATTTTTTTGAGTTCGTCGTACATTGCTGCTCCTGGTTGTCGAGAGTTTTGGTTTGGGTGGATTGGCTTGGATGCGTCAGTGTAGATAATATGAGCATTTGAGAATTTATTTTTTAAGGTATGTTGAAAGTAATTGGGTTTTTCAGCCCTTTCCTTTATATGGTTTTTTCCTGTTTCGTAGTCGTTGTTGTGTTTTTAGTTGTCCTTCGAGGTCGTAGTTGTAAGGTACTGGGATTTGTAGTTTGAAGTGTTTGATTTTGTTGACAGCCTTGTGATGAATTCGAATCTTTCGATGGTTAAGTTCATGTGATTCCTGTTTTTATACTTTTTCTTCTTGTTGAGTTCCAATAGGTATTTGAGCTTTGAGTTGAATTGATGGTTTTTGTTGTGAGTTACTTTTAGTAGGAAAGGATCAGTTGAAATTTGTCTTCTTGCAGATAGTGTAGGTATATTGGCTATTTTTAGAATTGTGGAGTTAGGTGTACTCTTTGTCAAGCCGAGACATGTTCTAAGAGCACTTGTTTGTACAGAATCTAGTTTATTTAGCTCAGTCTTCGTTGCGTTCTTATAGCATGTTTGTCCCCATTCTAGGATAGCCCTTGTGTATCCTTTATATACTTTTACTATTTGAAGTGGGTGTGAACCCCAAGAGACTCCGGCAAGTGCTTTTAAGATATTTGTAGCTCTCATTGCTTTGTTCTTAATAGCTTTGATATGAGCTTTCCAGTTGAGTTTTTTGTCGAAGGTTACTCCTAGGAATTTAACAGTGTCCGATTGTTTGATGGTATGGTTTTCCAGTTGAATTATCCAGCCTGCCGAGTTGCTTCTTTTCCTGGTGAAAATAACTAGTTTAGTTTTTTGGGGAGCGATGGTAAGTCCTTTGGTCTCCAGCCATTTTTTGAGTTCATTAATTCCTTTGGTTAATTCGACAATGACTGTTTCTGGATCTTTATCTTTGTACGTTATTACACAGTCGTTGGCAAATTGTAAATTTTTGCAGTTTATGCCTATGTGTTTCTCCAGTTGTCTTATGTATATGTTGAATAGTAGCGGAGCCAGGACTGATCCTTGGGGAACTCCTTTATTGGCTATGGTTTCTCCGGCTTTTGTGCTGTTTATTGTTATACCCTACCCACTGACTCTCTCGCTCCCCGAGTCGCACTCTGTATAGAGCCCCTGCAGCGCCGCAGCCCGGCCAGCGCGACCGAGAGACTCTGCTGCGCGGCAGTTCCGCGCGCCGCCGCTAGGTGGCGAACACGGTAGAATCGCGTTTCCACCACAGAGTTGGGCGGCCAGTAGGATATAAGGCCGAGCGCACAGCGGCTCGGCCAGATCCTTCGGCTGACTCGTCAGCTACTGGCCAGCCCAGTCCCCCCTTTGCGGACGACTGCCGGCGACCTTTTCTCGGCCTTTAAAGCCTGACGAATAAATGCCAGCCTCGCTGGGAAAATAATTAATTTGTTTAATTATTTCCTGCGCTATTTTAAACCCTTTCCCCAATCGGCCCCTATAGGAGCCAAGGCCAATCGCCACCCTTTCAGCGCCAACTCTTCGGACGCTGAACATCGGAGGCGACACGGACGGAGCCGCCGCACCTCTCCAGCGCTGCAGCCAGCGGAAGGAGTCAACGCCTACGGAGTCATCGCCCGCCTCTGCCGAGACCAACCACCGCTCGCAGACTCGCAGAGCAGCAGCTGCCAGCATCCGGCCAAGCGGACTCCGGACGTTCCGGACTTCTTCTTCGGAGATTCCCTCTTCCTCTCTTGCAGAGACTGAGGAGGAGTTGGGCGGGCTCTTGCTCTCGTCCAGACTCGCTTCCAGAGTCGACGTGTGGAGGCTGAGCTGTGTCCGCTCCACACGCAACGTAGAAGCTCCAGTCGGATGTGACTGCATCGGAGGGACTTCGAACCCTGCTCTACGAGCAGCCCCTCGCCCTGCCACCGCTCTAAGCGAGCAGGCGAGTCTTCTGCAGCAGCGAGGCGACTCCGGACCCTGCTCCACGAGCAGCTTCTCTCCTTACTACCGCTCGAAGCGAGCAAGAGAGCCATCTACGGCGCTTCTACGCCAGCCTTCTTCAGGACCGCTCCTCAGATTGAGCGAGGGCCGTCTCTCTGTGTCGACGCGCTCCGAGCGCCTCCCTGTCGACTTCCCCACCCAGAGAACCCTGCTTACATCATGTTGACATAGAATTCAGTTTTTCTTTGTGTGATTAGATTTTCAACGAATTTGATTATATTGCTGGGTATGCCAAGATTGATTAGTTCTTAAATAAGAATACTTGGTACCACGTAGTCAAATGTTCCTTCTATATCGATAAATAATGCACCACATATCCATCCGTGTGCATAGGCAGTGTATATTTCCGAAGCTAGTATAGTGGTGTTATCTTGGCATGACCTTGCCTTCCTGAAACCAAACTGTGTCTTTGGGAGAGAGTAGTTGTTTTCCAATATCCAGTCCATTCTTAGTTTTATGATTGATTCCAACAATTTCAGTAGATTTTGTGCTAGCGAGATTGGTCGGAATCCCTTGTTGTTTGGTTTGGGTATTAGGATAACTAGTAGAAGATATCTGGCAGTTCTTTGAGTACGTAGTTCGAGATACAGTCCTTGCCGGGGGTACACTTTGTTTTTAGGTTGTTGAAGGCGTGTAGATATTCTTCCATGGAGATTTCTTTGTCGATTCTTGGGCTAGTGATGTTTGAGATGGTGGGCATCGGTGGTTGAACTCTGGGTAGATCGCTAATTTTTTTAATGGCTTCGGTTATTTTCGGATCTTTAGGATCAGCTTGAATGATTGATTCTTGAGAGTTATTATAGTTGTTGAGGCTCTTGATTGATGTCTATAGTCTATTTTGTGCTGTCGTAGGGTTAATATTTTCTTGGAATTTTTTACGGTATATTCTTTTAACTACTGCTTTAGCTTTCTTCACTTCCATGATATTTTGTGGTGTGTTGTTGTCGATTAGTTTTTTTTTTGGGCTTCGCTTCTTTCTCTCACAGCTTTCTCGCAGTCCGAGTTCCACCATGATGGGTACTTGTTGTAGATTTCTCTATTCCCTTGTGATATCTTGGCACCATTTTTAATTAGAGCTTCTTTAATAATCTTTGTGATTGTTTGGTATCTATTGAATGCTATAGAGTGGGTGTTTTCGATTTCTCGAATACCTTTTTTGATTTCCAAGCGAAAACTAGGCCAATTTACGTTAAAACGTGTATTTTTTTTGTGTTACCTTTTAATTTCTGTATGTTGTTATCAGTTTTTATTGATATAGGGTAGTGGTCGCTACCATGTGAGTCTTGAAGTGCATACCATGATAGTTTTGCCGCTGATTGCGGAGTAGATAGTGTTATATCCGGAGATCCATCGTTGCAATTTATTCTTGTGACGAAAGTTTTGAAGACAGGGTTATATATAGCAATGAACTTGCTCTTATGAATGGATTCAAGTAGTTTTTTACCAGTTTGGTTTTGCATTTTACTACAAGTAAGATCGTGAGCGTTGAAGTCTCCGCATTTCAGGGTTTCCCCTTCTAATTCTTGTAGAGGGTTAATTAGCTTGTCCCACTGCTCCGTATTGAAGTTTTCATCTGGCTTCTTGTATATTAAAACCATGTTGTAGTTGTGCTTCAAGTTTAGGGTTTTAACTGCCACTTGTTCTACGCCTTTAATTTTATTAAGCTTTATCTGTCGATATTGAATATCTTTTTTGAGAGCAATTAAAACTCCACCTTTGTTTATTCGAGGATCTCTGTCCTGTCTGATAATATTGAAGTTCTTATAGACTAATTTGTCACCTTCATGTAACCACGTTTCCTGGATGCACAAGACATTGTGAGAGTTGAGAAGCGGTATGATGTCTGTTTGTCTGCATTGCAGGATCTTTATCTTAAGGTTTTTGGGAGTTTGTTGAGCCATCTTTCCTTTTTGGTTGATGTTTAGTGTCTATAGTATTGTGTGCTAGATTAAAGGTGTGAGGCTCTCCACAGTTTGCATACGTAGTGTTTGCTTGTTTACACTTGCTAGTTGAGTGTCCAATTCTCCAGCATTTCTTGCACTGCAAAACAGTTTGTACATGTGGTTCGACTTTTACTATTAGTTTAAATAGTTCAATTTCTCTTGGTAGTTCGTCACTTAAAAAGGATATTTTGACTGTAGTGGTGGGAATGAATTTACTTGCTTCACCGTTTGTATCTATACGCCTCATAAATCTTTCTACCCTCGAGTTTGGATGCTTTGTTTTGATTTCGCTTTCTAATTCGATTTGGCGTATATTATGGCGTCTATTCCCTTTATTATGCCGATTCTGAATATTTTGGAGTCAGGTATATATGGAAACCATCCTGCTGGAAATTTCGAATGATTGTCTACTGATTCGTTTGCCGTTTGAAAATTATTATACGTTAGTTCGATTTTGTGCTATTTTTTTCGCGTAGTTAAATTGAATGCCACATTCTGTGAGTTTTCGAGATATTGCTATCGGACTTTGATTTGTCATGTCTTTTTCTTTGTTGGTTGATTCTAGATGCACAATAAACGGAGCTTTGGAGTCGGAGGTATACCGATTTGTCATTTATTTATTTATTTATTTATTTATTTATTTCAATATATACGGGCATAAGCCCTCAACAATTACATAAAATATAACAGGTTCGATGACCTAATAATTGGCAGTATTAATTAAAATTAAAAAACAATTTTTTAGATAAAGTTTTAAACGCATCAATGCTTAAATTACGCTCATCATTTGAGAATTTGTTCCATAGCCTAGGGAGTCTGTTTAAAGCAGAATAATACAAAAAGTTATTAGCGCAAGTGGTTTCTAAAACTACATTCGGGTGTCGAAGATTATAATTTAAATGTCTAGGCTGGAAGTTAAAATCGCTGCAGGGAATATTGACAAAACCCTTAGCTAGCCTGAAGGACAATAAGGCATCATGATAGTCGAACAGAAATATTTGACTAGAAATATTTCCGTTAGTCATTTCGCTTTGCGTGCTTTCTGCTCTACAATTATAACGAGCACTGTCAAGAGTTTTAGTATTACGCTACGTCAAATTTATTCTTAAAATTATAAATAAATTATACGGACTCGGTTGCTAGCTTTAGCAGTGTCGAATATTTCTTTGATGTGTCTATATTGCACTATTTACTTACAACTGGTCGTTAATTTGTTCTGTTTCAGACTCACCGATCGGAGCTCGGCTGATTACCTCGAGTAGGGATAGTTATGATTGAAGTTCAGAAGGTTAAGTCGGCTGCAGTGGTGCGTTTCTGCAGAGAGGGTTGTTCGCCGAGAGAGCTTTGATGAAGTGTTGTTTGAATTCAAATTTGTTTTTGAGGATCTCGTATTGCTCTCGACTCTCGATCGAGTCCTACCGCTACGGCGGTCTGATCGCGACTTATTTTTCAATAAACTGAAGTGGAAATAGACATTCCAAAAGGTTACCCCCACTCCGTGTAGAACTACCTTAAGGTGGCTCCAACGAATTTTAATAAAAATATACAAGTTCCTGAAACTTTCAGAGAATGTAGTTGAAATCTCACGCTTTCGATTGATATAAATAAAAAGTATGGTTCCCATAGAATTTTCGATTAAAAGTATGAGAGTATATTAACATTATACACGTGCTCTTATGGGACTTAATGATAAATCCGATCTTACGTCATTATAAAAATATACACTTCAATGAATGATGGAATCATAGAATGTTGGAAATTATAGCATTTTGAATGATAACGTTAGAACAAAAAAAAATGTTCCCCATTAAATATAAAACATATCAAGATAAAATGGTATTCAACGAATCAGCGCATGCGCACCACGCAAATGAGTATTTCATTTATTCATAAATAGGATTATTGATGGCCGTACAACTACTGGCGCCACTTATCTCATATGCATATACATACATTTCATAAATAAAAAGCAACGTCATTTTACCGATTAAAGATTAATTTTTTATAAATGATATTTGGAAATAATTAACAATATAATTTAGTCCAGTTTAAATGATGCATTGAAACAAAAGATACACAAAATTTAAAGATCCCTCCGAGGTCCCAACTTGACACGGTACCAACAGTTGAAACCATATTAAATAGTTTAAATAACTATTGTACTATCATAATAAAATTATGTGAAATGTGGCTTAGATAGTAACACTTTCTGCTGTCCAAAATTTTTTTATACCTTCAAGCATATACTTGAAGTTTTATACAAGCCATTTTCTATGTTTCTACGTTCCGATTTCCGATCTTATCTACACATCTGTACTTTAGCCTTCATAGTTACATGATTCATTTGAAGGCGAACCTCATTCTTATCCCTGTGAATGATAAATACACAAAACATTTTGATTTGCATTGTCATAATTCATAAAGTACTACACTATTATTATTAGGGATAAGCTAAGAGATTAAAAATTTTGATAAAATTACTATTAATTAAATCTTTTAAAAGAAATTTTTATTATATTATCTATTAAAGTAAAGGCATATATCGCCTTGAATGTAAATTGTAGTTATTATTTTAAAAGTAGATCAATATCAACCGATTTTCATAAATCTGAAGTCTGAAAAATTAATAAGTTATTTCAAAATGTCCAGCAACGCTTTGTTTAGTAGTAATGGAAACCGAATGGTAACCAAAAATCTTGTGGAATTTAAAGCTGGAAAAATGACAATGAAAGGTAAAATGGTTTACCCAGATAATAGGAAAGGCCAGCTTTATGTTTATCAATCAGATGATTCTTTAATGCATTTTTGCTGGAAAGATCGTACTACAGGGATGACAGAAGATGTAAGCATATTTTAAGTTTTTTCAAGGTTATGAAAAATTACTTTAAAAAATTTCTGAAACCAAGTGCTATAATATTGAGAATCATAGTGTATTTAATATATTATTATTTATACATAAATATTTTTAATTTGAATACTACGATTTTTTTTCAATTCAATTTTAATGTTTAATAAACTAAACTATCATGTTTGATTATGTTAGATTTAGTAACTTTATCTAGTAGTTATCTAAGTTTCTTTAATATTAGCACACAAAGATAATAACTACTATTGTAAGAAAATAATTATTATTTTTTATTGTAATATATTAATTTATTATTAATTTTTACTTTAGCAGAGACTGTTTCCTAGTCAATTTTCAAGTATCAAAAGTAGCTTGTTATATATTATATTAAATTATTATAAATATATATTAAATTGTTATATATCTTTATTAAAGAAATTAGAATAGAAGACAAAGAAAAAAAAAGATATTTTTGGAACTTTCTTCTGCTATTATTTTACTTGAATTGAAAAGTTTATGTTAATATAATAACAGCGTTAAGGTTATTTTGCAAATTCCATTTAAACTTACCATTGGGGTGCTAACTCACCTCTTGATAATATACTGGACAATATTAAGAATATTTATTTACATTTCAATTTTATTAAATTAGTTTATAAATTTTAAAAAAATTTTTAATTATTTTGTGGTAAATCAATAATTGTTATGGTTATTTTTCAGGATTTAATAATCTTTCCTGATGATTGTGAATTTAAGCATGTAACACAATGTAAAACTGGAAGAGTGTACTTATTAAGATTCAAATCATCAAGCAGAAAGTTCTTTTTTTGGTTGCAGGTAAAACAAATAGTATTTTATACTTACACTTGCGAGTTCAGAACTAGAATATGTTATACATTTTTACCCATAAGTTTTTCTTTCTACTTTAAATTCTTTCCTTTTCTTTTGCAAATCTTCGAACATAAGAAGGATTCGTTGCATTTTATAAACTTTAAAAAACATATTTTATGCAAAAACCTTACCAAATTTATTTATTATAGGATTTAAAAACAGATAAAGATGAAGAACATTGTAGAAAAATAAATGAAGTTCTTAATAATCCTCCAACACCAGGCTCACAAAGATCAACTGGTGGAAATGCTGAAGGAGACTTACAAAATTTATTAAATAATATGTCACAACAACAGCTAATGCAATTATTTGGAGGTGTAGGGCAAATTGGAGGTCTTGGTAGCTTATTAGGAACTATGAATCGTCCATTTGGTAGTGGAAGTAGAATTTCAACGACTACATCAATCACTCCGGCTACCACAACCACAAAACCATCTGCATCTTTGAACACTAATTCTACAACTACTACTACTACTACTTCTACATCTGGTTCAGAAGCAGCTAAATCAAGTGGTAATTATTTATAATATACATTGAAAAGCAATCTAATTCTTTAAGTACTGTTTAACAACAATATTTTTATTCAGTTCATTCATTATTAATGTAGCGTTTGCCCTTTAAGGGAAAATCAGAGCCATACAAATTAAATGAGGTATTACATAAACTCAAAAATTATATTCGATCATAAATAGCAAGTACATACTCTTGTTTATTGCATTAAAGCGCAGTATTCGAGGTAGTTATTATAATTATTTATATTTACTGAATCTTAGATTTCTGTATATATTCATAATTTTTGAAAAAAATGGGAACAGTCGCCCGATATGAATTTTAAGAATCCATAACATTACCGTCATTTTTATTGTACGATAATTCATAATTTAAAAATTTTTAGTTATTGAATGAGAAAAACTGTGATCCAAGGTAACCTGCACGATTACAAACAATTATCAATTGCTCAACAAAAAATGAGAACAGCCACAGTCATAACCCATCCCGCTGGCTTTGATATCCCCTTAAATTCTTTTCTGCTTAAATTATAGAACTCAAATGATAAAAATACTATAAAAATGTAAAAAGTCTAAAGTTATTAGTTAGTTGATATTTTTTTTAAATATATTGTAATTATACATCCTCTCCATTATAACATAAATAGATAAACAACAATCTTGGGAGGAAACCCTTGTTATTACTATTGGTTAAATAAATAATAACTAATACATCTTCAAAAAATGGCAACGTTTCGTCCTATGTTGAGGACCTTCTGATTAGACGAAATGATGTGATATAGAAACACTGTGACTAGCCTTTATAGGCTTATTTTATAAGTAATTGACTGGTAATGTTATATGGCTTGAGAAGGTCCTCAACATAGGACGAAACGTTGCCATTTTTTGAAGATGTATTAGTTATTATTTATTTAACCAATAGTAATAACAAGGGTTTCCTCCCAAGATTGTTGTTTATCTATTTATTTTTTTAAATATGTAAACAAATTTTTGAAATTATTTCTCACAACTAAATTGAAGCATTAACTATTAAGTATATTTTCTATTCATGTCCTACTATAGTATATAAAAACCTAGGAGAAATACTTTATCTCACCCATACCTTTCAACTTCTCTAATCCAGGTAGTGGTTAAAAGGTCTAGTTGCTCAAGCAAATTTTTTTCTTGCCCCAGTAAAATCCAAGCAGCATTAACTTCAATACGGCCCAAAATGGCGTCCAAAATAAATGTCTCTGTTGTTCAATAATTCAATAACTCAAAAATTTAGTTTTTTTAAAGAATGCTGAAAGTGATAATTCCTTAAAATTAATTGAACGAAATTACAGAGAGCAGAAATTGCTCAGAATTTTTAATTTTTGATTTTTTCTTTTAAAAATTTTCAAATAATTGAAAAGAAAAATTATTCAAAATGTAATTTAAAAAATTCTAATTATTTTTAAACCATTTTCAAGAAGGTTTTTTAAGCTTTTATTTACATTCAAGATTTTGGATGCCATTTTTGAAACACTAATTTTTGATTCTGGACTTTTTATACTTAAGTTTATAAGACGAAAGAAACTTTCAATAAGTAATACAAAGTATCATTTTCGTTTTCTCTAAGCGGTTTTATATGCAAACTTAAGATCTCAAATATTTTTAATAAAATTGCCCTTTTTTGAAAAAAATTATTTATAACTTTTATAACAGATTATTAAATTTTTCACAGAATATTATGTTGTTTTATTTTTTGGGATATAACTATACATAGAAAAACTGCATACAAATTCAGTGAAAATCGACACCATTATCTAAAAGTGCTCCTACGGATAAAAATTTTTGAAACAAAGCGTTTCAACAATTATTCTATCTTATTTTTCATGTAATTATATTGAATAATTTCGCTCAAGACAAGTGCACGAATGTGCTATCTTGAACCAATCATATAGAAATTTATCAAAACTGAAAATTTGTATCATCATCAAATAGTTATTAAATATAAATTAATTTATAAAAATAATTTTTTTTAAGAGTTATTAATAATGCTATACACTGTTTTAATTATCAGCAATTAATGTTAACATTTTAATCACTTTTCACGTGTTTTCAACCTGACCATTCAAAGTCAGTGGTTTTTTTTATCAGACTAGGCTTAAATGTCCCTTTCCAGTATCACTAGAGACTCAATGGATAACTTTTTTTGAAAAAATTCCTTTTTTTTTATTAAACATTCTTTTATTTAGTTCCTGTTATACCATCACACTAATTATATATTTTACAAAGGTGGATCTAATAATTGAATCTAGTAATTCGATATATCTGTAACATAACTGAAAAGGAGAATTTAAAGGAAAATAATGCTTTAAGAGCCCATGTAAGAATTATCAAGACTGACAGTATGAGCCAATGCTAGCTGAGTATTGGCAGTCAGTATACTGACAGCCAATATTTAGCCAATGCTGAATTTGTGTTGAAATGATAAAATCGGGCCCAGTACTTTACGAAGGGGCTGGCCCAGTACAGTTTGACGGATTTAAGACGGAGTTGATTTTGTGTAAAGTTTGGCAATAATGGCCCAGTACAGTTTGCCAGATTAATACCAGAACTGAAAATTTTCACATTATTAAAGCTCCATCTAACGTGAATTTAATGTATTTAATTTACGTATTTGGGTCTATCAATTTGTGATTTTCTTCATTTTTTTACCTATGGTATTTTTTGCCTATGGTGATTAATGCAGTTTTTAAGGAATTCACGATTTTTTCTATGGAGGAATTTTTTATTCTCATTTATGGAGTATTTATCTTTCAATTTTTTTTTAATTATAAGAGTGAATGTAAAATATATTATGATCAAATTGTGTAAGGTATATGATAATCTCTTGTTATATTAAGCGATTAAAAGTTATGATTTTTGTTAAAAATGCTTAGTTTTTCTTTTATGTGATGAGGCAAAAAAAATTTTTCGATAATTTCATAGAGATAAAAAATATTTTCCTTTTTAACTGATCAGTTTTTTAATCCATCATTAAAAAAGGAAGAATCATTTAAAAAAACACTTTTTTATTTATGGTGTGCTGTGTGCCGTGAGACATATTCCCTGACTTGTAAAATTAATATTTTAAAATACTTAATGTTTTATGTAATCTGGTACTATGGGGTAACTTGTCGTATGTGGTGTCTACACTGAGACCGGTAGGAAAAATTACTATTTAAACAGTGATGATTGGATTTACTCGATTAATTGCATGTTTTACTGTTTTACACGGAGAAAAATGTATCGTAATTTCTAAGATAGACTGCAGTAAAAATTACTATGTTCGCTAAGAAAACCATGACAGACTCACTCTGTGAGGAATGTTATTAGGGAAGTTCATGATTTTAGCAACACTGTATACCAAAAATTGCTATGTTACATTCTAAAAATTAATCTATATCAAAAATTATGCTATGTTATACAAATATTTAGTATATAAAATTTAATAATTTACTCGTCTTTATTATAGAAATTAAGCTATAGCAAAATTTATTATTAAAACAAATTATCTATTTAATAATCAAATATGTGATAATAAATGAAGATACAGTATAAACTGTAGTGCGAGCGACGATGGCTCAATCGGTAGAGTATCGGGCTAGTAATCCAGAGGTCCTGGGTTCAAGCCTGACTCTCGACGATTTTGGGGACACCTCTTTATTTACATAAGTGTTTATACATCTGACCTCCAGTGGGTTGCAGAGCCATACAAGACTCATACGAGGACATGCAAAAGGCTTTGTAAAAAAAAATAAATAAATAAACTGCAGTGTATCTACTTATTATTCGACTCATAGGTGGCGCATCAGCGTATTGACGAAAATGCGCAACCGAAAT
>JACCIB010001243.1:0-45577 GCA_018906965.1 Philotrypesis tridentata
AGAAAATGCTACGCTTGTGGGAAAGAAAGTCATTTTGCCAATAAATGTCCGGATACCAAGTGTTATAAGTGTCAACAAATGGGGCATAAAGCGAATGGATGTCCGATTGAGAGTTATGTCGGATATTTATTGCCAGTTATGCAATAAACCAGGAGTCACAGTCAGAGAGTGTCCGGACTGCGACATTTTGAACAGATTGGGAAATGGCAGTGCGGGGGCTCAGCGCAGTTCCCTGCCCTCCGCGAAGCCATAGGAACTGCTTCTGGGAATAGTGGAGGATTTATTGGAGATAATAGAGGGTAGTGGTTTTATAGAGGATAATAGAGGAAATCATGAATCTGTTACTTCCAATGAATTAGGTGGTTCACGTAGTGGACAAATTGGGAAGAAGCTTTCATCTAAAATGAAGACGAATCCATCAGGCAATGTTTCTCCAGGTATTGCAATTGGTGGAGAGATGAAACTTGGAAGGCCTAGTGTCGATAGGGATAGTGAGAAGCTTCAAAGGATGCTGAGAAAGTGTGAAGAATCTACAGCAAGTCGTAGGAGCAATGGAAGTAGTGATGAAAAGAGTGTTGATAGAGGAACTGGTTCTATTTTGAAGAAGAAGCAGTTTAAGAAGAAGAAAGAAAAGAGTAGTAATAATGTGAATATTAAGACTCGTACAAATGGAATAGATGTAATTTTGAGTGATGCGCCGTCGATTGAGTTGCGTGAGAACTCGAAATTGGTAGGGAAGAAATTGATGAACTGGTCGGAATATTTGAGGGAAGCACGTCCAAAACAGATTATAGAGGACGGGGCTATGAATCAAAATATTAACCGGCTAGTTAATGGTAAATATTTGTTGGTAGAAAAATCATCTGGAGGCTCAGTGAAGGATCCGTCGTTGGAGATAGTAAAGGATGTTTCTAAAGGAGCTATTTCTAAGAACAATATCGAAGCGATGGTTTCAGAAAAGTGTGGAGGAGCCTAATTTTGATTTAAGGTGGCGGTTGCCAAGTCCTGTCGATAATTCGCGAAATCTGCAGGAGGATGGTAGGAAGAGGATGTGTGGAAATTATGATCATAGTTCTTCCGAACCGTTGGTAACTTCTTTCCGAGATGTTCAGAAGCAAGTGGACAAATTTATGCAAAATCAGAAGATGAATGAGTTAAAGCAAAAGAAGAATAAATCTCAATTAATTCCTCAAGGTGCGGTAATTACCACTAGAGAAAACAGAAATTTTCTTTCGGTTAATTTTGGAGGAAAAGAGTATGTAGCATTAGTGGATAGTGGAGCTATGGTGTCATTAATTAAGTCACATGTAGCTGAGAGATTTCCTTCCAAGATGAGTAAATGCAATAAATTCATACGAGGAGTAACTGGAGATATTATCCCTGTAAAGGGGAGCATGAAAATTACTCTAGAAATAGATGGTGTATCAAAGGTTCTGGAATGTATAGTTATGGATGAGCCAGGCCATGATATGATTCTAGGTATTGATTTTTGTAGAGATTGGGAAATCCAAATGAATTATAAGGAAAATTTGTGGAGAATTTCTGGTGGAATTTGGCATTCTTTTGGTCAAGATGGTAATTATGGGAAACCTTCTTTGATTGCGGAATGTGCAGGGTTATCGGAATTGAATGTAGAGGAACATGACAGGATTTTGAAGATTGTGAAGAAATATTTACCAGAGGATACGCCTACATGGTTGAATGCTACTACTCTAACGGAGCATAAAATTGTGTATTTAGGGGATGCTCCTATTAAACATAAATTTAGGAGGTGGTCTCCGAGGCGATGGAATGCTGGAATCAAAGAAATTGAGGAAATGTTAAAAGCTGGAGTTATTGAGAAATCGGATAGTGATTTCAGTAGTGCTCCAGTAATTGTGTTTAAAGAAAATGGTGAGGTGCGTGTTTGTATAGATTATCGAGATGTCAATAAATTGACCAAGAAAGATGCTTATCCACTACCTTCAATTGATGGAATATTGGATAAATTGAGGCATGCGAGGTATATTTTAAAGATTGATCTGAAGAACGCCTATTTTCAAGTGCCTATGGAGGAACGTAGCAAGAGATACACAGCATTTGCAATGCCGGGTAGTGGATTATGGCAATTTACACGTCTCCCATTTGGGCTTTCCAATGCTCCGGCCACTATTCAGCGTCTGGTTGACTCTTTGTTTGGTCCGGAATTTGAACCACACATCTTTGGATATTTGGATGATGTGATAGTGGTAGCGGAGAATTTTGAGGAACATTTGAAATGGTTGGAATTAGTATTGGAAAAGATTACGGAAGCTGGATTGACGGTGAACAGAAAGAAATGTGAATTCGGCTGTTCTAGAGTCCG
This sequence comes from Philotrypesis tridentata, assembly GCA_018906965.1. Classification (NCBI taxonomy): domain Eukaryota; kingdom Metazoa; phylum Arthropoda; class Insecta; order Hymenoptera; family Pteromalidae; genus Philotrypesis; species Philotrypesis tridentata. The sequence continues at coordinate 2,345 of JACCIB010001243.1, forward strand.
TTATTTGGGATATTTGTTGGACAGAAATGGCCTCAGGTCAGATCCTGAAAGGATTGCTCCGATTATGAATTATCCGGCGCCAAAAGACAAGACTAAGCTTAAGAGATTCTTGGGTATGATTGGCTGGTATAGTCGTTTTCTAGAGCATGATGCTGAGATGAAGGTGCCGTTATTGAAAAATGTTAAAAACTTGAAGGAATGGAGTTGGAGCGATGAGCAGCAGCAGGCTTTTGAGGACTTAAAGTTAGCGTTAACTAATGCTCCGGTGTTAGCTCGTCCAGATTTCTCTAAACCGTTCACGATCCAGTGTGATGCCTCAAATTTCGCGATTGGGGCCGTTTTGACCCAAGAATTGGAGGATGGAGAGCACCCAATAGTATATCTCAGTAGAGTACTGTCATCTGCAGAGAGGAACTACACTACTACCGAGAAAGAGTGCTTATCCATGATATGGGCAATAAAGAAATTGAGGCCATATGTGGAGGGTTATCCATTTAAGGTGGTAACGGACCACAGTGCTCTAAGATGGTTGCAAAATTTAAAGGATCCAACTGGTAGATTGGCCAAATGGGCTTTGGAACTCCAGCAGTGGGACTTCAAGATAATTCACAAAAAGGGAGCTCTTCATCATGTTCCCGATGCACTTTCTAGAGGTTTTAACATAGAGGAAATGAAATTGGTTATAGAGGATATCAAAGATGAATGGTACATTCAGAGAATGAAAGAGGTGGAAGAAACTCCAATGAAATTTTCATCCTGGAAAGTGGATAATGGACTTCTATACAAATTCAGGAATGATCCATTGTTAGATCCTATTAGTTTTCCAGAAGAAAGCTGGAGGTTAGTAGTACCCTGTGATTTTAAACAGGAAGTATTGGTGGAGGCACATTGTAATTTTACTGCTGGCCATTTGGGATTTGAAAAAACCTATGATAGAGTGGCTAGAGAATATTATTGGCCAGGTATGTGGTATGAAATACGGAAGTTTGTGCAAAGTTGTGAGGTTTGTCAAAAATACAAGTCTGTGCAGTCTGGACCTATGGGTCTTATGGGTAATCGTATAGAGGAACGCCCATGGGCGGTGGTGGCGGCAGATCTTATGGAATTTCCATTAAGCAATAGTCAGAATAAATATCTTATAGTATTCCAGGATTTGTTTACCAGGTGGATTGAAGTTAAGCCTGTGCGGAAAGCTACTGGTCAGGCGGTGGCTAAAGCATTTGAGGAGTTAATTTTATTGCGGTGGGAAACACCGGACTACCCGCTGACAGATAATGGGAAGGAATTTATTAATAAGACTTTGATGGATACTCTGGAGGAATATGGAGTGAAGCATGTCACCACGGCACCGTATCATCCTCAGGCGAATCCAGTAGAAAGGAGTAATCGGACGTTGAAGATCATGATTTCTTCATATGTTGGAAAAGATTACAGATTATGTGATCAACATATAATGGAATTGAGGCATGCCTTTAATACGGCAGTTCAGGCAACGACGAAAGTGTCTCCGGCGTTTTTAAATTATGGAAGGCAGCCTCAATTAATGAAGTCATGGCGGAAAAGTGTGGAGGATAGAGGAAGTGTAGTGGTTATAGATCCGGATTTGTGGAAGGATAGGATGAAGAGGTTGGATGCGTTGCGAGATTTAGTGGGAAAACATATTGGAAGCCCGCGTTAAACAAGCTGGTCATTACAATCGTGGTAGAAAACCAGCAGAATTTAATGTAGGGGATTTAGTTTGGAGGAAGTTACATACACTGTCGAAAGGTGTTGATGGGATTTCTTCTAAGCTTAGTGGTAAATATGATGGTCCATATCGCATTATAGAAAAGAGGTCACCCCTTGTGTATATTTTAGAAACTAAGGATAAGCGGAAGAATGCGAAGGTTTTCGTTAATGAGTTGAAGAAATATATTGCTCCCAGGGGTAGGAATTTTCCTTTTTCAGATGGCGGTATGGTGGTTGGCGGAAAATAGCGGATTTCACATTGATTGCGGTTGTGTTGTCCGAATTTTGGTGGTACCTATTTTTTGTCTAGTAAGTCGTTTTGTCTGTGACGTTTTGTTTAGAGGGAGGGAAGGTAGGAATTAGTTATACTAATTCCTATGGTTTGTATGTTTTTTTGTAGAAATGGCGGACTACACCCCTTCGTATTCTGATGAGTTGGAGCGCGAGATCCTCCGAGAGATGGAGGTTGAGCGAATTCGGGAGGAGCGTCGCCGCAGTCGGCCGGTCAATGACATGACGCGGGCGGCTGATGTGTGGGCGCAGCGTATGGAGGAGCTGCGGGTGTCGGAAGAGGCCGATAGGAAGTGGTCGCTGGGCCCGGCCTCCAATGCACCCAAGATCCTGCGGCGTCCGCGCTCTCTTAACCCTCAGCCGGAAACGGTGGAGGTGGCCCCGGTGAGAATGTTGCATCTCCCTGGGGAGACCGGGAGCGAGCCTAGCGAGAGTGCGGAAGCCGAGGCTTCAAGGGAGGCTGTGGCGGAGCTGGAGGCTCTGGTGGGCCGATCCGACCCTGAGCTGGTGGGGAAAAGCGCCGCTTCGGCGGCTGTTGTGGAGGTAACATGCATCGTGTATAGTGGGATTTTCTTTTCTTGTTTTTTTTAGGTGTTTATAATACGGATTTTTTATGTGTAGGTAGAGGCAGTAGAGGAGGTGGAGGAGATCTCATTGGAGATTACTATCTCCAATGAGAGGGCAGTGGAGGAGCCCTATCCAATGTTCCGGGGGGCGAATGGGAAGAGGAGGCGGTGTAACCCGCGGCGGCAGCTCGTACTTGATGACTATGAGTCATCGATTGAGCTGCCGACCCGGGTTCGCTCTCCTTCGCCTCCCGGACTTCCTACCGGACGGGTTGCGGCCAGGGGTGTTCAGGCTGGGCCCCTCATCCCATTCTATGATCCGGTAGAGGCCCAGGCTAGATGGCGGGCGGAAAGAAGCCGGCCGAGGAAGTCTCCGGCGTGGACCGGTAAATAAGTTAATTTTTGTGGAGTGAATTTGGTGGTTTATTTTTATTGTTTTGTTTCAGTGGGACAGTCGCGCCGTCAGAAGCGGATGGAGGAGCCTCCGAGGGTGTGAGAGTCTACGGGGGTGGTACCGCGGACTCCCCGCGAGGGGAGGCGCACCCGGTGGGGATCACCGGCTAGGGCAGAGGTGTTAATCGGTCGTGATCGACCTATTCTCTCTGGGGCTTTGTTTGGTGAATTGAGGCCGATTCCGACCGACCCGGAGGTCGACCCTCCCTTCGGGTCGTGTTTTAACTGTCGAGGTCGAGGGCATCGTTGGGAGCGATGCCCCAGAGAGAGAAGGCGGTTTTGTTTCAACTGTGGCCGGTTGAATACCGACCTAGTAGATTGCGCGCGGTGTGGGAAAGCCCACAGAGTGTATCTGGAGGCGCGAGCCAACCCAGGTCGCTCGGGGGTAGCTCCTAGAGCTCCGGTGTACCCTCGGAGGGCTTCGAGAGAAGTGGAGGACAGAGCCTCACCGTCCTCATATGAGGAAGAGGAACGGTATGGGCCACCCCCCACTTATGAGGAAGCTGCTCGTTTGAGACGGAGTGAGGGGCGACCGCGGCGTGAGGTGGTAACCGCTCCGGCTGCCGCGACTTCTGCCACTACGAGAGGCCCAGAGGGAGGGTCCCTGAGGATTATTTATTGGCCATAAGGCAGCTGGCTAATGCCCTTGCTGAAGTGCGGGCTCTGTTGTTAGCGGCTCTGGCCCCAGGGCCGCGTTAGATTTTTTTTTAATTAATAAATGGTTTTTTTATTTGGAATGGTGGTTTTTGTTGTTTCATTGAGTAATCAAGTCTCTCTATCTGGTAAATCTGGTGGTGGTAATTGAGGAATTTGGTTGTTTCAACTTTTCGGAGACGGTTGGTTCCAGAAGTTGTTGTTTTGTTGAATTTTCTGATTAGGTTGTAGAGGTTTAGAGGTTTATGGAGGAAAACTTGGATATTCAGGTATATCCAAGGTTTTGTGGGGGGTATTGCGACGTAGCAATAAATATTGCTGCGTCCTGATTATTTATTTCGGCCAGCTGACTCACTCTCGGCAGACTGACAGGCCATGGAGCGGAGCCAGCGCTCGGTGGAGCTCGCAGGAGTTGCCTCTAACCGACCGCGTGCGGAGCACAGGATGTGGGCTCCCGAGTCACACCTGCGCAGCACGTTGGCGCTCGGGAGGGGGTACAGCAGGAAGCGAGACGGCGGCCGCACGCACGCGGTTACATGCACGCCGCTGCGTATAGAGGGGAGCGCGTGTGTATGTGTGAGAGAGAAAGAGAGCGAGCATGAGAGCGAGCGCGAGCGAGAGAGCGAGTGAGTGAGAGCGTGAGTGGGAGAGAGAGGGAAGGCGACGCACATGTGGTGCGCGAGAGAGAACATGCGGCGCGCGCGGTAGCAGGGAGAGGGAGAGCGCTCTCCGTTATCGGCCGCTATAGATTGATCGAGAGGGCGCCTGCTCCCGGGCGATCGATATATGTTTGATATAGAGGTTTTCTTTCAGGAGTATAGGGGAATTGTGAGATGGTAAAGTAAAGGCCGGCTTCCATTATCGTGCAGTACGATATGTTAAGGCTGTCTTACAATTGTTTCTTTTATTTCGTTTGGTGGAATTCGAAACTCGCGCGGCTGTTTAGTTTCTATATAGAGGGCGCTACCTGATGGAGATCAATATTGATTGATTGATCTCTATCAATAAAGGGGGCGCCAATTATGTAAATTCGCAAGGATATAGAGGGCGATAATTGTTTTCTCGACCAATGAGAAAATTAAGAATAGAAAAGGGGGCGTGGGAAAATCAGGTGATATAGAGATAGCTTGTGGTGGCATTTAAATAGGCTAATGGACTATTTAGACCATTTTCTAGGACCAATGGAAATTTGCCAGCCAGGACGACGCTCCTGGGAGGAGGAAGGCGAGGTGGGAAAATCGCGGCTTCTTCCCCGAGCGGAGCGTCGTCCTCGTTCACTCTGTTCCCGGATCTCCACTTTGGTAGTTCTGCTGATTTTCCTAAGTTTTTATTTTTTCAACGGTCTTGAAGTTGTTGGTGGATTCCGGCGGCCATTACGAGCAGTTTGTTGGAGGTCTTTGTTTTTGGATTTTTGCTGGAGGAATCTTGGAGGATTAGTTTGTGGATTTTGGAAGGAATATTGGTGAGGTTTCTTAAATATTAATTTGTATATATTGTATCCTGGTAATTGGGGGAATTGGAGAAAGTGTTAGGTAGAGGAAATTTTTCCCGTTTCAGCTCCGCGAATCTTTTCACGTTTTCAGCAGGAGGCGGATCTCACCTTTATTATTCCCTTTGTGAATTATAAACATAGCATCATCGTAGAGGATTTTCGCGGCCCTTTTCTTGTTTTAGCAAATCCAGAACCAGCTATCGTGGACTTAGTTATTCGGCCGTTGGCCCATGTGGTATTTAAAATCGGAATTGATATGTTTGCCTATACGAATTTGTAATAGGGAGTTTACAATATATTTGTTTTATGTGTTAATTCTAATTCTCTTTGTGTTATTATTCATTTTACCAGCCCTATTGCTACCGAAATTTCCCTGCGTGTACCCGTTTTCCGTTTTTTCAGAACTCTGGACTCCGAGAGTGAGAAGCAGCCGTGAAACAAAACATTTTTGTACACTAACTGGAATCCTCGAGCGGGCGAGGCAAATTCCACGTTACAAGTTTGACCAGCATTTTTAGGTCCAAACGTCATAAATGGAAATTCAAAAAGACCAAAATGATGTGATGATAGTAGTTTTTATAATATCTTCTTCAGCGACTGGAATTTGTTGATATGCCGTGACTAAGTCAATTTTAGAAAACTCTGTACAACCATTAATAAAGAAAGTAACATCATAATTTTGGCGAACAGGATAAAGATCTGGAATGGTTCGAGCATTCAACACGCGAAAATCACCACAAGGACACCAAGATGAGTTACCTTTTGGTGCCAAATGTAAAGGAGAAGACCAAGAACTTTCGGATGGGCGAGTTGTAGTTAGTAACATCATCAAATTCTTTTCGAGCAATTTTTAATTTTCAGGAATTAATCGACGAGCTTTACTTGTAACCTGTGGACCAGAAGTCGTACGAATGTGATGAACCTAAGCCAAGCCTAAGCCTAATCCTAAGGTAAGCCTGGTGGTCGAGTAATGTCAGGAAATTAAGCTACGAGAGAAGAGCACGACGAAGATCTTGAACAGTTTTGATGATACTCTGCGAAGAACGTTGTGTTACACTTCGAGCCTGGAGTCCGGTGGAAACGTCGATGATGTGCTTTGTACAGAATCAGGTAAAAGCAATTTGGCCTCGATGCCTAACGTTCGGCCAAAAAAAACAATCTGGCGACATTGCGTAACTAAACAAAACATCGGCAGATATGCCTGAGGGTTTGAAAGAGCGGATGGGGCTATGGAAGGAAGGGGTTGGGGACCAGTCACGTTCAGTCGTGTCGGCCGAATGCCAAGTCGGCTGTTTATTTATTCCGTTCAGTACTTCATCCGACTCGGCGCTGGCTTCCGTAGTGTACCAGTGGGTGGTCGTGGCTTAGCGTTGTTCGGCTGAGTTGGTGTCTTATCGGTCGATATTTCCTCCTTGGTGGCCTGGCCGGGCGGTTTCAGACGGTGGTTATCGTCCGCTGTATCGGTCGTTCGGCTTTGGGAAGAGTTTTCGTCCTCCGGAGATGCGCCATCAGCTCGTTCGCCATCGCGTTGGAAGGCAGATCTTGGCGATGGCTAAATTTCTGCCGTATTTCGTGGCCAATCGTGATGACCCCTTGGAGTGCGTCCATTAGTTGACTGCGCACGTCACTGGCCTTTGCTCTGGCGGCCGTTCTCTGCGCCAGTATCTTCTTATATTGGGCATCCTCGATCGCCTGTAGCTCGTCCGACAGCCACGTCTTACGGTCTTCCATTTCGGTCGGCGACATTGTCTCCCAGGCTGGACTATTCTGGTCGGCTGATTTGCCGGCTGAGTCGGCTGGTGCCGGTTCTTTTCTGTCGTCCGGCTTCTCGAAGTATATAGGGTTTTATCAAGGTCGACCGTTAAGGGTAGGTCGTCCAGTTGTGGCGGCTGTGGCATGAGGTCGCGAATCGCCTCATGATCTAGAAGTTCGTCTGTAGGAGATTAAGACAAGCAGTTAAGACAGTTAGAATGGGGGAATAGGAAACACAAATGCAAAAGAAAGTAAGGAGGTAAAGAAAACATGCATATCTGCCAATACCCTACGCTGCCGCCTTTTGTGCTCGCGTTCTCGGCGGGGAGAGGGTTACGGGTTCTGTGCGAGTTTTGTTTTTCGAGCCTTTCGGTCGACCTCGCTTGGCTTTGCTCTCGCCTACGCTCGCGGTTCGCGTCAGTATTATGTCTGCTGGCAGACTATCGCTATCACGCAGATTACTACTGTTCATCGGCGCATCTTCTTTATTATCCGATCGTAGATCTTCTTTCGCATCATTTTCCTCTCCAGAAGTGGCTCGAAGCGTCTTCTTGATCCGCAGGCGAATCGAAAGACGTTCTCTCTTGGAAAGCCTTGAGATCTCCCACATCTGTTGGACTCAGCACTTTACCATCTAAATCAACAAGTTCATAAATATTTGGACTCACAATGCGGTTGTTTTTGTGATGACCGTCTAAAAATTCATGAATCAACGAAGGCGATTAAGAAATCGTACGGTTGGCTCGCTGGACCGTATTCGGCTGAGGATAGCACGGAGATGCGTATGAATGGTGTACGCCTCTCTCTTGGAGAAATTTATCCATCGCTTTATTGCGGAACTCAGTACCATTGTCCGAGAAGAATTCTTTCAGAGTACCAAACTGTAAAAAGATTTGTTCGCTCAAGTGTTTTATAATAGATTGAGCATTCGCCTTTCGAATGGATATACACTCGACCCCATCGGGTAAACATGTCTTGAAATACCAATAAATATTCAAAGCAATGAGTCGATTTCGGCAGCGGTCCCCTAACATCTCCAGCTATCGTTTCCTACGGTCGAGAGAAATTGCGATTGCCCATATGTCCAGCTGATTTACGCTGTTCGGTTTACATTGTTGGCTGGTGGGGCAAGTTCAAACGCAGTTCTTCACAGCTTTGTTTTACGACGGCCAATAGTATAATAATGCTACTCGTTGCTGAGTCTTCTTACGACCAAAGTGGCCGGCTGTTGGCTGGTCGTGACATTCGATCAGAGCTTGCTCGCGTTTCTTCTGTGGAAGCACTAGTTTCCAGGCGTTCTCATCTTCCATGACTCCTTCGATGAATGCATTCGGCCGGTACGAGAACAACTTGCTGCCGACGATTTTTCAACCTGGATTTTCGAGTGGTTTTTCAGCTACCTCTCGTCGTCGCGTCAGATACCAATCATCAGTTGTCTCGTTCTCTGGATTGATACTAGCCAGAGTCGGGCGATTTTCTTCTAAGTCGTAGTCTTCCTCGTGCATTCGTGCCAAGGCGTCTGGAACCAGGTGACACGATCCTGCTCTATGTTCAATGGTTTAGTCGTATTCTTGTAATTCACCATGCTCATCTACCCGTAGGGTTACGCAAGTTTCTGAGCTACTTGAGACTACTATGATCAGTGATGACAAGAAAATGATATCCTTCTACATACGGGCGAAATTTTCGTATTGCCCAGAGACTGCGAGGCACTCGCATTCAGTGGCCGAATAATTTCATTCGGCGGACGTCATCGTTCGACTGGCAAACTCTATAATTCGTTCTTTGCCGTCGATGGTCTGGGTTAACATACTCCCAAGACCTGTGCCGGATGTGTCGCACTGGATGCAGAAAGGAAGAGAGAAATCTGGGCGGTGTAGAACAGGCGCCGATGTGATCAATATCTTGATCTGTTCCAACGCACGTTGTTGTGCTTCGCCCCAGACGAAGTTCTCTTTCGCTTTGGCTTTTTTTGTTAAATCGAAAAGCGGTCTGGAGATATCAGCGAAATTCTTCAGAAATTTAAGGTACCATACAGCCATACCCAACGAACGAAATCCGTCCTTGTCAACAAGTACCCCTAGATACTCTACCTCACTCTGACAGAAATGACTTTTTGCGATTGATCGTCAGATTAGCTTCCACGAGCTTGGTGAGTACAATTTCTAAGAACTTCAAATGATCGTCGAACGTCTCCGTACAGACGATAATATCATCTAAGTAACTGTAACAATTTGACTATAAATCAGGTTAGAGAGAGTATATATCAGAGAGTCAATCATTTTCTGGAAACAGGCTGAAGCTCCTGCCAATCCAAACGGAAGGCGTTTCCATTGGTACAGACCCATACTTGGAACGGTGAAGGCCGTGTACGGTCGACTTTCCTTATAAATTTTGATCTGGTGGTAAACGTCGCTGAGATCGATAGTAAAAATATATCGAGCGCGTTGCAGCTTACTCAGAATCGTATTCATATATGGAACAGGATAAGCACTAACTTTCGTGAATTTACTTAACTTTCGGAAGTCAATACACATGCGACGTTAGTGGAGCTGGGCGGCTACTGCCCCAGACGGTTCTGTCCCACCGTTTAACGACCACAGGTAAATTGCTCCAATGGTAAAACAGGAATCTGCAGGCCCACGCCCTGTTTTATCCCCATCGATCTGCCCTGTCGATCGGCACCCCAGCGAACTGTTTTATCATTTTTTTTCATAACCTGTTTTCCCAAGCTGATTCGAGGAAGGAGAATAATGCAGTCAGCAATTTTTTTTATTGGAGGAGGAGATGGGATAATGAATGCAAGTAAAATTTTTTTTTTGAATTCAAAGTTTTTTTTATTTTTTTCAAAAAAAATCTTATGCTATACATTTTATCTTATGTATATAAATTAATTTAAATTTTATTATCTTAGAATAATACATGAGATAGATGTTTACAAAAAATCCTTAAAACTAATACGCAATTGACGTTTAAAAATATAATTCACGTTCAATACATAACCCATACTCATACACAACCGTCTATACTAGTGTGCCCAAACTACTGATACGCAAACACTGTAATAATCACTATTGTAGAATTTTTGTCGAATTTATTGTTCTTTTAAAAAATCCTTATATATTCATAAAAGTAATGTTAAGTATTTGTTTAAAAAATAATCTCAAACTAATAAGACAAGAATATAAGAAAAAAATTGTAATTTATAAATTGAAAATTTAGAAGCCAAAATATTTAAAACTAATAATAAAAGTAAATGTTAAATATACTCCCCCCCCCCCCAAACAAACCTTTTCAAGGTAAAAGGCTGGCAAGTATAAGGTCGTTTCTTCATGTACAAATTAAAGATTAATTTTACAACTCTTGATAACCTTAATGTAAAAAAAACTCTTAATAACACTTATGCAGACAAAACCAAACTTTTATTAACATTCATACAGACAAAATAAAAATTCTTAGAGCTTACTCTAAAATTCAACTTTAATTTTCAAACTTCGACAACTCTTATGTAGTCGAAATTATAAATGCTGTATTCTATACAGTTATTTAATTATGGAAATTAGAGATCTTGATAACACTTATATAGACAAAATACTAGTAGCTTTACTGCATACTCTTAAGACGTGTTGATAATATAATCGTCAGATCAACAAATAATATATCTTCTTTCCTCTTGTGAATAAGTGATCGAACACAAATACTGGAAGAATATGTGATACTTATAGATCAAGTTGGAAAACAAATAATTATGTTAGGATGAATGTCTTCTTTTACCTCTGCAATGAGTTAATCACAATCACTCAAATCATGATGCTTATACATTAAGCTAAAAAATCCGAAAGTCTCATGTATGAAAATATGAACGTGTAACCATCTTCGCGTTAAGGGTCTGTTGGACAGATTACCATTTCTTTAGTGTCACTTCTCCTTCGATTATCTATACCTTCGATTTGACATAAATTCTCATTTTAATTTTAAGAAAAGAAAGTTATGATATCAATAAATAAATTGGCAAGTTTTTTGCTATAAAAAATAATTGTTTTCAAATAAATAAATAACCGATTAAATTGAGGAAGGATTATAAATATATGTGTTCATATAAACACTCAATCCAATTGCAGCATGTGAAAAGGTGGATAGCCTGTGAAAAGGTACAGTCGGGTACAATTAAAACTTTGAATAATTGCGACTGCTGCCACGTTCTGTACATGTAATAGAATGGTATGATGTTCTTACATGACATTATCACATGACAAATGTGCCCATAATATGTAGTAATATCATGTTTGTCTAAAATTATTATGTAATTTAACAAGATTCTTTCGCATCATGAAAACTTTTTCATTTATTTATGGAAGCTGAGAGCGGATGTACAATCTACTGTACTTAGTAATTCAGTAAATGTATTGCTATCCTTATTTCATTCAAAATCTATGTCCAGGACGATTATATACAATTATATATGAGATTTAAATTCTGTTGATTTACATACATTTAAAAAAAACAGGAATAAATTCTATCATGTACAACGCAATTTTTTGACGGAAAAACTTGCCGCCCCGTCCTATCATAGATAACGATGTATACCATCTTTAAATTATGCAAGGTTAACCAAATTAACTTGTTAATGAAACACCGTTAAAAAATCTCTGAATCGATTTTTCATTCTATATGTATTTATTACTGTCCTTGACGAATTCTTGAAGAATTCAAACTTAATCTTGCAATCATTCTAAGCTCATTTTTGGTTATTTGTATGTATCTTTTACAAACCTCTGTTAGTATTATCGGAAGATTGCAGGAAGTTGATTAAAAATAATTGTAACTATTATTACATATAAAAAAATGTTATAAAATAAATTTCTATGACTCTAGTTGGAAAATAAATCAAGTTTAAAAGTTTTAAATTAATATTTATGTAGTTTACAGCTTTTAGTTTCAAATCTTTACTTAATTAAAATCTTTACTTAATTAAAAAATTCCATTGTTTTTTATTATTTGAGGCCATTGGTCTCACAGTTTAATATAATGATTTGAGTATTACGCATTATAGGATAATAGGACGATGAATTAACTATATTAAAAATTTTATGATATTGATAATTACACTGACATTTAGTGGTTCATCGATTATCTATGATAGGACGGGGCGGCAAGTTTGTCCGTCAAAAAATTGCGTTGTACATGATAGAATTTGTTCCTGTTTTTTTTAAATGTATGTAAATCAACAGAATTTAAATCTCATATATAATTGTATATAATCGTCCTGGATATAGATTTTGAATGAAATAAGGATAGCAATACATTTACTGAATTACTAAGTAGAGTAGATTGTACATCCGCTCTCAGCTTCCATAAATAAATGAAAAAGTTTTCATAATGCGAAAGAATCTTGTTAAATTACATAATAATTTTAGACAAACATGATATTACTACATATTATGGGCACATTTGTCATGTGATAATGTCATGTAAGAACATCATACCATTCTATTACATGTACAGAACGTGGCAGCAGTCGCAATTATTCAAAGTTTAAATTGTACCCGACTGTACCTTTTCACAGGCTATCCACCTTTTCACATGCTGCAATTGGATTGAGTGTTTATATGAACACATATATTTATAATCCTTCCTCAATTTAATCGGTTATTTATTTATTTGAAAACAATTATTTTTTATAGCAAAAAACTTGCCAATTTATTTATTGATATCATAACTTTCTTTTCTTAAAATTAAAATGAGAATTTATGTCAAATCGAAGGTATAGATAATCGAAGGAGAAGTGACACTAAAGAAATGGTAATCTGTCCAACAGACCCTTAACGCGAAGATGGTTACACGTTCATATTTTCATACATGAGAGTTTCGAATTTTTTAGCTTAATGTATAAGCATCATGATTTGAGTGATTGTGATTAACTCATTGCAGGGGTAAAAGAAGACATTCATCCTAACATAATTATTTGTTTTCCAACTTGATCTATAAGTATCACATATTCTTCCAGTATTTGTGTTCGATCACTTATTCACAAGAGGAAAGAAGATATATTATTTGTTGATCTGACGATTATAATATCAACACGTCTTAAGAGTATGCAGTAAAGCTACTAGTATTTTGTCTATATAAGTGTTATCAAGATCTTTAATTTCCATAATTAAATAACTGTATAGAATACAGCATTTATAATTTCGACTACATAAGAGTTGTCGAAGTTTGAAAATTAAAGTTGAATTTTAGAGTAAGCTCTAAGAATTTTTATTTTGTCTGTATGAATGTTAATAAAAGTTTGGTTTTGTCTGCATAAGTGTTATTAAGAGTTTTTTTTACATTAAGGTTATCAAGAGTTGTAAAATAAATCTTTAATTTGTACATGAAGAAACGACCTTATACTTGCCAGCCTTTTACCTTGAAAAGGTTTGTTTGGGGGGGGGGGGGGGAGAGATTTCACTACTTTTAACAGGTATATAATATGTAAATTACAAAGAATAGTTAACATCAACTAAATAAGTAATAAATTTAAAATATTAATGTACATTTGCTCATGGATTATTGTAATAATAATAATAATTATTTTTTAGACACTATCTGTAGAGTAAATAGTTATTTTAGATCATTATTATTTACCAAGAAATCTATCTTTTCCACACCACCCTCCAGGTAAATAGAATAGCGCGTTTTTTTCCTTTATTGACACTAAATTTTATGTTAAGTTCCATAATGATTTGTTCCGCAAATATACATCAAAGAAATCTGTACGTCTAAAATGATTGCTAATTAATTAACTGATAACAGCTTTCTCGAAAGCATTTGTACGTTACGTATACTATTGTCATGCAGACCATGAGTGATATAGCATTTTAATATTTATACAAGTTTATATCGTATCCTTTACAATTGTTCAATCTATATTATGGAATAATGAAAATAATATTTAGAATAAAAAGAAGTATATGTAAGTTAATTTCCAATATCCCTATGATTCTTTATGATAGATGTATTATCATTTTTAATGCAACCCACCTAATTCGGTAAACGTTTAGAAAACTGTAATTGAATTCAAACTTTATGAAAACCTGTAAAAAATAGTGTCAGTAAAGTTGTGGTATCCCCTGTATGACTTTCACATACATACTTACACGGTTGACATCATAAATTTAGTATCAATATTGAATAGTGTCATTTAGCAAACAAGTTATAGTTTATTAAATATATTCTAAATTGAGTTCTATTGAGTTCTATTGAGTTCTATTCTAAATTGAATTGAGTCATTTAGCAAACAAGTTATAGTTTATTAAATATATTCTAAATTTATAGCTTTTAAGGTAAGATGTATTTAAAGCAATCAGCTACTAACGTAGTGTTTATTTATGAACTACAATATATACACTAGAGTGACCTAACCAGGCATGGCAAAAAAATTCCATTCCGTTATGATCTGTTGAATGTATATAGATAATATAAATTGTCAAGCCAGTCACTTAGAGGGATAATCTAAAAATTTTCCAGTTGATACGGCTCAGCAGTTTTGAATTATTGAATTTTGAAATTTCTAATCTCTGATTATCTCAATACTGCTAAACTATACCATCTTCAAAATTCTTATACTATCCCTCTAAGTAGTGGGCTTGAAAACTTGTATGATCTTTTTACCTTTTAGGCAAAGAGACGCTCAACCCACATTCTGGAAACTGCCTGAACTCTGGCATTCTGAAAATTAAAAATAACTATTTTTGAATTGAGCAAATCAAGCAGAGGTATAGCATATGAAATTTAAAGTTATTCGTCTAGACCAATTTTTAGCTCTTCGATTTTGATTGCCTTATATGATGATTATTTTGAAATTGGTCTATATGGTAAACTTCAAATTTCTCATGATATCCCTCTGATTGGTATGTTTAACGAAAACTTAGTTATTTTTAATTTTCAGAGTGACCAAAATGCTTCTGAGTGATTCTACGTATAAACCTTTTAAGCCTTAAAAACAAGTGTTCAACTTGATCGATCATCAATATCGAAGACACAAACATTTGAAAAGATAGCTTAACTCATTATAAAAGAACCTGTGAAAGTCCCAGAATATCACAGGTCTTGGTTTCTCTCGTGAGAAATAAATATAACAGCTCATTTATTAAAAAGCACAAGTTTATTAAAAATGACTTGTTAAAAAAATGTAGGTAAAACAGTGAAATATTAGCGTAATCCAGAGAAATTTTGTTGCACGACATTATAAAAATACTATAGAATATCCGTATACATTCAGTTTTAACATTTACAATAATTAAAATAAACTAATCAAGATTTTATACTTTGAAAAGCGCACCCGGGTGCCATATGCTCCATATGTAATAGTTTCAAGGATATTTGACTTATATAAAAGTCAATAAACCATTAATTATAATCAATACATCCATGCTCATTAATCATTTTTATTTAGTTTCATTTAAAAATACATTTTAAAAAATATTTTTGAAGACAGAGCAAATTAAGCTCTAGCAGAAGGAACTATCTTTCCATCTCTCTCTAATAAATGCATAAATGTACCAAAATTAGACTTTGGAACAATTTAAAAAATTTTTAGGAAATATTGACGGTAATTGAAAAACAAAATAAAACACTTTCTCTAGCTATTCATAAGAATCCCTTTCGACGAACAGCCTAAGAGTCTACCTCCCAGGAGACGATAGGAAAAGTTATAAACTATTCATATATACTTAAACAACTTAGAAACTTTCATGCATGAGCGATGCATATTCTTGACACTTCACTAGCTTCTCACAATACAAGACAATTTTTTCCTTTTATAAACTGAATATTCTCTGAACCAAGAAAATAAAACACTTTTACTATCTATTCATAAGAATTCTTTTCGACGTACAGCCTCAGAGTCTATCTCCCAGGAGACGATAGGAAAAGTTAACATAAGCATTTCCACAATTGTAGAAACTTTCTTGCGTGGAGGATTGAATATAATCGTAACAATCAACCAACTTGTCACATCACAAGAAAATTATATAAACAGGAAATTCTGTATAAATTTTCTTTGATTCTTGGACGATGAAAATACAACACTTTCACTAGCTTCTCATCAGGATCCCTTTCGACGAATAGCCTGAGAGTCTACCTCCCAGGAGACGATAGGAAAAGTTATGAATTATTCATATACACTTAAACAACTTAGAAACTTTCATGCATGAGCGATGCATATTCTTGACACTTCACTAGCTTCTCACAATACAAGACAATTTTTTCCTTATACTGAATATTCTCTATGTTAAAACTTTCTTCGATTCTTGAACCAAGACAATAAAACACACTAGCTATTTGTAAGGATCCCTTTCGATGTATAGCCTGAGAGTCTATCTCCCAGGAGACGATAGGAACATTTAATAATTGTTCATAAGCACTTCCACAATTGTAGAAACTTTCTTGCGTGGAAGATTGAATATAATCCTAACACTTAACCAACTTGTCACATCACAAGAAAATTATATAAACTGGAAATCCTGTATAAATTTTCTTTGATTCTTGGATGATGAAAATACAACACTGTCACTAGCTTCTCATCAGGATCCCTTTCGACGAATAGCCTGAGAGTCTACCTCCCTGGAGACGATAGAAAAAATTACACATCCACTTCAAGAATGTAGAAACTTGCTTGAAAGGTGAACCCAGGAGACGATAGAAAAAGTTACATATTCACTTCAACAACGTAAACTTTCTTGAAAGATGAATTCTTAACACTTTACTAGCTGCCACATCACAGAATAGTTGTTTCTTTATATAATCTAATAGTAAAAAAACCTGAAAAATAAAAGGATATATTTTAACAAAGAATCAGTTCATGAATCTTTCATGTATTGTATATTTAAAAAAAAAAGTACAACTAAATACTTATCTAATTTGAGGCTATTAGTCTTGTTTGTGAAAATTTTTCATAATTATATCTGTCAGTTTTTAAATATTTCATCAAACCCAGCTTTATAAATTGCATATTATGTTGAAAATAAAATCACTTTGGTACTTTATTTTGTACAATACTTATTTTTCTTTAACACTGCATATGTGTTATTGTATTGAAAAATCAAAAAATGTGAATACACTATCGTCTGCTCTTCTGTACACTTGATGAACTGTATAGATTCAAGCAATAGTATACGTAGAGCTGACGTCACGAACTATGACGTACTTCCGGGGAGAACATTTTTCGCCACGGGAGAAGAATTTTCGCGTTGAAGAATTCGTGACCCCGAACCTTCATTTCATAATATCTTTTGATAGAAGCCATTTCACAATATATGATCCTGAAGTGATTTTGCTAGTTTTATTCCAAGCTTTCATTTGAGTGCTCATAAGTGAGAAACAAAGCTCTTAATGCGAAGAAAACCGAATGTCACATCTCCAACAGGGCCTATGAGACGTATATAGGGTCTGGCTATAGCGCCCGACGGCGGTGTATATACTGACGTACCTTATACTTGCCATCGAGGCGCTACCGCGCCCCTTGATTTCTTTTAAAAAATCCTTAAATACTAAAAATTGTGATTTATAAATTGGAAAGAAACTAATTAATATAGAAACTTAAATACTACTAGTCTAAGGATGAGGACTAAAAATACACGTAAAGGGCAAGAAAACTCGCGAGATGGCTGATTCTCGCTGTCACGAAATTTCCACTAGGAATAGGCGGTGGATGGTGAAACAGGTGAGCTTTTATGCAAAATCAAAATTGAGAACGGGCAAAAATAACCACCAAAATCGCTTGTATTTCTTCCTAGGAAACGCGAAATACTATCTATCATTTTATTACTTCTTGTAATGCAGACAGACCGTGCAAAGTCACGCAAAATTTATAAAAAATAAATTATTTGCGATATCCATGTAAACTTAATTTTTCTAATATTTATGTATGTAACAAGCTATGTATAAAATAGGAGATCAATGAATTGTGATTAAGGCCGTGAAATCCGGTTGTAAAGTCGCGGCAGGCGAAGGTTAATTAGTAGAGAAATAATTAGTTACAAAGATAGTAACACGAAATGGACTGTGCAGTTATACGAAGAAAAAGCCATAACCTAATTTTATTAAAACTTCTGGTCGAAAATATTGTTAACAAGTTTTTTATAAACATTGTAACGTGGCGTTTGCTTCCCGTTTAAGCAATTACACGCTAGTGTACAAAAATATTTATAAGTGCTGGCTGACTCCTTCTTCCAAGGCCGGGAGTACTGAAAACCGAAAAAACGGGCGCATGCAGGGAAATTGGTAGCAATAGGGCTAAACAAATAAATAATAAAACAAAAATTAAGATTAAAACATTAATTCAGATGTATTGTGAAACCCCCGTATACAAATTCTCAGTAGCAAACAAATAGAATTACGAATTTAAATAACTCATGGGCCAACGGCCAAATAACTAAATCCACGCCTGATCAGGAACACTGAAAAGGGCCACGAAAATTCTCTACGGAAAACTCTAATTTCAAATAAAGGAAACTCCGGGTTCGGCCGTTTCCTAAACAAAACCCGAAAATCTCGAACCTGGAAATGAATCCTCTATCGCGAGCCACTATATAAACTCCCTGACTACAACAGATACAATATTCAAACTATACTTAATTGTCTCACCAATACGTTTCGTAAATACCCAAATTTCCTCCAAAAATCCAACAATCCCCTCAACGGAACACCAGGCTTCGAAAAATGCAAGGCGTGGAACTACGCACGGCTTCCAGGAAATACTCCAAATACAATGAGACACCCAAAGAGAACTGGATACTGGGAGATTCCGGAACAGAGTGGCCGAGGACGACGCTCCGCTCGAGGAAGAAGTCGCCATTTTCCAACCTCGCTTCCTTCTTCTCGGGAGCGTCGTGCTGGCTGGCAAATTCCCATTGCTTCTGGAAATCCCCGAAATCCACAATTGGCCTATTTAAATACCACCACTAATTCATCATCTATCCGTGAATTTCTCAGCGCCCTCTTTTTCTATTTCTAATTTTCCCATTGGCCGATTAATCAATCATCGCCCTCTATAGCATATATCGATAAGCAAATTACGCGCACCCTTTATTGATCTTTATCAATCAATCCATAAGAATAGCCGGGAGGTGGCTCCCTCTACGGATAACTAGCCAGGCGCGCGACGTTTGAAAAACCACAATCATCCCAATCCCATAATGCCTCTATTTGTCTTAATGATGTCCAAGGGTTGACATAGAGTCAACTTTACCATAACGCGCCTAAACCATGCATTCTCAGTCTCTCTGAATGCCCCGAACACAGTCAACTTCGCGCTGCTATCTGTATCTCTGTCACACTCAAGCGCACGCTCTCGCTTCCTTTCTCTCTCTCTCTCTCTCTCTCTCTCTCTCTCTCTCTCACTCCAACGCACGCTCGACTCCCACTCTCACTCACGCGCCAATTCCCTCTCTATCTCTCGCGCGCGCCAACTCCCTCTCTCTCGCATACATATACGCGCTCTCCCCTCTACACACAGCGACGTGCATGTAACCGCGTGCGCGCGGCCGCCGTCTCGCTTTCTGCCGTGTCCCCTCCCGAGCGCCGACGCGCTACGCAGGTGTGACTCGGAATCTCACATCCTGCGCACCGCACGCGGTCGGTTAGAGGCAACTCCTGCGAGCACCACCGAGCGCTGGCTCCGCTCCATGGCCTGTCAGTTCGCCGAGAGTGAGTCAGCTGGCTGCAATAATACTTTTGTTTCAGTTTTTTGTTAATTACTTGAAAACTAATAAAATAATTTAAATGCTGTCAACAGAAGAATTGTAGCCAATTAAATTTTACATAAATTGAACTTTTGAATGACTCGATTTGTAATATCTACCTTAATTGTAGCCTTTGACGATCGGGTCTTCGTCAACTGATATTAATATATGTATACTTACATGTGCGCATGAGGCAGAGACAACGGTCGTTTAGTTACGGAGCAATCGAAGTTTAAATAATTAAGTGCAATATTTTGTAGACCGTCTGCACACGTTTGTAATAGGCCGATTTGTATTTTTCGATTTGTAGTTTTCACGAAAGTTCTATTAAATCGATGAAAATTGGAAATATAATTTTGAAGAAATTCTAGTTAAAACAGTGTAGGCGTTACCATCGGCTGCGGCTTCGGCTTTTCTTCCGTGGTGAAAAAATAGCGGGCGTGACGGTCAGCACGGGCCTCGACCTTTCTCCGTGTAAAAAATATTGGTCGGAAGAAGGGTCGACCGTCTAGCCTCTAATTTTTTTCCGTATGACTTTTCCTATGCTGGATTTTCTCTTCTTATACCCGGTGCTCACGACAAATCGTGTAGCGTTATTACTACGGAAAATCTGAAACTTTCTATTCGAACGGCAAAGTTTAATTTAGTTCTAAATTTTGAAAGCGATTATTATAGTAAGTAAATTCAATGGGATATGAGAAGGTTTATGAGTGGTTTGTATAGAATGCAGAAGAGTACATAAATTTTAATTTGGGATGCAGATCTCTCGCAGAATCTCAAAAGCGCAAGCAAGCAGGTATACAGAGAATTTACACAGGTATGCAGAGACTAGGCCGGGGTATAGAATACTTTTCCTTTGGAAAACGGTTTCTCGCAGATTCCGAAAAGCGAAAGTCAGCAAGAAAATTAGCGCAGGTATACGCGGTCCGGGATCTATTTGTATAGAATAAGGGAGGCTGGAATGCAGAATTTTCACCTTGAAATCGAAGTTAAACGTAGAAAAGATTGAGGTAACAAGTGAATTTCCCTGGGAGCTTAGTGCATTTGGAAACTCCGTAGCGAGTAGACGTTGCAGTGCTTTCCTCTGTCCGACTGTTACTTTTGCAATTATTCTAACATTATAGTGAACAAAATGACTTCTGTGCCAAAGTGCGTGTTTTGTTGTGATTTACAAGATCCTAAGATAATCGTTTTTAACGAAAATTTTTTTTAGAGAATTAGAGAAAAGTTTATTAGAGAAAAGTAAGCGTACTTTGAAAGTTCACGCAGCTTTTAATTTGAAATACAGTGACACTGTTTTACCAGCAACATGTGATAGAATCCAGGGCTATCATCCCTCATGCTATAAAGCATTTACGGCGATGAATTATAAATATTACATGAAATATAATGAATTAATGCATCTTAACAGCCCGAAGCTACAAGTTCACAATTGCAAGCGGCACCGAGTAATCACGGTAAATATTCAGTATTTATTATACATGTTTTTATTACAATCGCTTGTATGCGTTCGTATTATTATTGCTATAAGTCTTCGAGATGCATTTTAACTTATTGTTCTCGTCCCTCTTCACTCTGCTTTCAAAATTTGTATCTCTGCCATCGTATCTCGGATGCGTTTATTCAATCTCATATTTGTACTCAAATTTATATGTATGCAATATCGATATAAGACAGTAATAATCACAGGAATAATAATCATGAACGTTTCAAAGTATTCAAGAAACTATTGTTCTCAGTTCTTGCTTCGCTCTTATAAGTCGTATGCCTGCGCGCTTATTTTCCCCTCCCCTCCTCTATTTTCCACGATGGACTTTCGTTCGGAACGAACGCTCAATGAGCTATATAAGGTACAGAGAGATATAGCCTATAACCCTACAACCCTATAACCCTATACTATACCTATATTCTATATACCGATGTACATATATATACATATACGCATCGGCGTGCTGGCTCTCTCCCTCCACTCCCTCCCTCTCTCTCTATATATATATATACCGTGTGTCCCAGGTGAAACTGTCGATGCTGAGAGTGTGGGTGGAAAAAATTTCAGCATCAAAAACTATGGTGAAAAAATTTATGGGGGTGTAGGGTGATCCCGGCGGCTGAGCGTGTGCAAGCCACATGTTTCGTATTCAAAAACGCTGCACTCAAAAAATTAAAATTTTGCAAAATTAATATTTTTTGAACAGGCACTTAATTCTACAGAAAATTCTGAAATGAACAGAATTTGAATGACAAAAATCGAATGGTAACTTCTTGAGATATCGAGACTAGTTTGATAATTGTCACTTTTAGGATTGTGAATTGATAAAAGTGAAAATTCTCGGATTTTTGTGATTCAAGTTTTGAAAGTATTAAGGAACCTTACGCATGAATGTTGGTACGTTAAAAACAATCTTGATGTAAAAATTGTTGATTTGAAAAATGCCAGAGTAGAGAGGAACCTTAACCTTTTATTACACCGGTGGACAGACTCTTGGCTAGAGCGGTCGAATGAGGTTTACCCGTGTAATTACCCCCCATAAACAAAATTTTTTCACTGCGTACACGTGTTGCACGTCATTAGAAAAAAGTTTGCACTTGCAATTTTTTTTTATATATATATATCGAAAAATGTTATTGATAACTTTATAAATCAACCTAAAGTTTCGACTTCTGGCCAGGTCGGAAAAACTTTTATTACTGCAAAATAAACTCAAAAATTGATAACTTTTAATCGATAGTTTATGATATACATACTTAAAGACGGTAAAAAGAACTTTTTTTAAAAATTAATAATTAATAACATTTCATCTAAATTTTTTCAAGATTGAATGAATAGAAGCTGAGTTCTGAAAATTTTTTCAATTGTCGATTGCATTGAAACTACTTCATAGTCTTAGTTAAGATTTAGCAGACAGCTTATTGAAATAAAACTCGAAATTATATCATTTTTCCTGACAGTTATAAATAGCTTAATTTGTCTAAATTGATCGATGAACAATGCGAAATCAGCGCGCGTGGCCGCGCTGCTCTTCGGCCGTACGGCGCGGTGGCGGGCAGATTCGTATGCTTAACTTATAAATTGATTTTAACTTGTAAAATAATTTTTTTTACTATCTACATAACCTTTATAAACACACTGTATGTATAGAATTATCATGGATATAGCGGAAAATCTTTTCTTTTTCAAGGAAAGTGTCAATTTTGGCCAAACTAAAGCATTCGAATCTATCCACTACCGTGCCGTTCGGCCGAAGAGCAACGCGGCGGTGCGCGCTGATTTCGCATTTTTCATCGATCAATTTATAAAAATGGAGGCATCTAGAACTATTGGGAAAAACGCCATAATTTCGAGTTTCATTTCAACAAACTAGTGGCTAAATCTCAACTAAATATATAAAATACTTACCGCGCAATCAACGATTGAAAAATATATCATAATTCAGCTTCTATTCAGCCAATCTTGAAAAAATTTATATGAAAATTCATGGTTTTTTACGTACTTGAAGATGCACCTAGTAGCATTGATCTAACCTTAAAACTATTTCTCACTAAAAATGTTATGAGATATTAATTTTTAGTTATTTTTAGCGTCTATTAAGAACGTCATTATATAAAATAAGATACAAAATTTGTTCATGAAAAACTAAGAAAAAGTACAAGAAATGTTCAAATGTGCTCAAATT
Source organism: Philotrypesis tridentata (assembly GCA_018906965.1). Taxonomy (NCBI): domain Eukaryota; kingdom Metazoa; phylum Arthropoda; class Insecta; order Hymenoptera; family Pteromalidae; genus Philotrypesis; species Philotrypesis tridentata. The sequence continues at coordinate 25,680 of JACCIB010001243.1, forward strand.
TGCTATAATAATAATTTTAAAAAGTTTATTTCTCACGGCATAACAGTTGAAAAAATATGAAATTTATGAAATAATCTAATGTATTTAGATGAGTGTGTATCTATGATTTTATCCCTCGGTAGTTTGTTAAAATTCTTTTGTTGTTCTTATCGATCTCTCCGAGGCAATGGTTTAGAAAGGGTTTAAAAAATTAAAACTCCTTTCTTTTGTTGTTCTTATTGATCTCTCCGAGGCAATGGTTTAGAAAGGGTTTTAAAAAAAGGAGTTCTTAAAAGAAAGTTCTTAAAAGAAAGGAGTTTTAATTTTTTTAAACCCTTTCCAAACCATTGCCTCGGAGAGATCGATAAGAACAACAAAAGAATTTACGAAATAATCCTTTTGTTGCAGAAAATGAAGCGTTGCAATCATCTCCATTACCTTTTGAAAGTAGAAAAGATGAATCTGAAGCTAGAGGCAATGAATCAAAATCATCTTCGACATCCTTTGACGATTCAAAGGACGAGTCTAAAGAAAGCCTAGCAGCGCCATAACCAAAAAACCATGAAGTAAGTCGACTAGCACACGACCGATGGCAAAAAAAGCAAGGTGATAAAACGCTTCATATGGTAACAGCTTCCAGTGAAGTATTAATTGAGAAAATCGTGGCAAATGCTTGTAGCTTAGAAGACATAGAAATTTTATCTAAAATCAATAACTTAGGAACAAATCGTGAGATAATACGATAATTGTAAATTAAAGTATTTTAGAAAAAATAAAGATGTTTCTCAGTATTCCGAGTTTGAATGGCAGATTAAAAGGCGCATTAATCAATTAGTAGATGACGAAATCTATACTCTTATTGCAGAAAATGTTATACAAAAGAAATGATCAACTATAAGAAAATTTATAATTGATCATTCGAAAGCCGTATTACTCAAATTATCTGCAGAACAATATGATGAATTTGAAACGACTATAAATAGTCAATATTTGTTACAAAAGATATTAAGAAAATTTGGCAAAGAAGTGCAAATTCTCCACATCCACAAAAAAAATTTCTAGCTCCTAAAGAAGGGTGCCTTATATCTGAAGAATTGATTAGTGAATGCGAAGAAGCATTAAAAAGGAAAGTTTTAGCAATAAAAAAGAATCCATTGCCTTCAATATTGACATCGTCTGATTTAATTGAAGATAATGCGACATTCCAGACGATATACTGAATTTCTGAACACTTTAATCTGCAGAAGCGATCCAAGAAATAAAAACAGTTTTAGTAATGAACGTAGAGTGAATTCGATGGCACAAAATTTCATTCTTGCTATTCAATTTTCAATACTTAAAATTATATAAATTAATTTTATTTCATTTTAATTACTTAAATATATAAAATTTTTCATTATTTTAATTAAACAAATTAAATATATTATAAATTTATATAAATAAATTTATTAAAAATAATTTATTCAAGAATAACTTTTATTAGCAGAATAAATATTATAAACTTAACTATATTTTTCTAAATACACTTTCCAGTACATTTACTTTGTTACGACTTATTCATTTATAGAATTGATGGGCAATTTGTACATATTTCGTACTATATTGATATAATCTAATTTAATTATATTACAATTAAATCCAATTTATATAAATATTTAAATTTATAAACATAAAAATATTTTATTGTAACTCATATAACTTTAAATAAATTTCATATTGATCTGAATTAATATACAATTATATATTTAAAAAATTTTAATTATTATTAAATTTTTTTAAAACGAACATACAAAAATATCTAAAATTTAAATTTATCATTTCGTGGATTATCAAATTAATTTACAAGTTCCTGTAATTAGATTAAAATACCGCCATAATTTTTAATTTTTTAATAATAAGTAATAATTAATTATTTAAATTTAATATTAATAATAGGGTATCAAATCCTAGTGTTTATTAATATTTTTATATATATTTAAATTCATAAAAATTATTTTTATTAAAATTTTAATTTTAACTAAAATTTTAAATATTTAATTTTAATTTTATATAATATAAATAATATTAATATTTTTATAATATTAATTAATTCAATTATTTTATATTTTTTTGTTTAACCGCTGATGCAGGTACAAAAATTAACCTATATTTAATTATATACCTAATTATATTAATAAATAATTAATAATTTTTTATATTAATTAATTAAATTAAATTTTTTAAATTTAATTTTTAATATTTACTTATACATACATATATATGTAATCAATAAATAATTATTTAACTAAATTATAATTAAATATAAATTTAATCATTTGTAACGGGAATTGTCCGCGTTAAATGTAGTACTGACTCGGTCGTCGTCTAGTGGTCGTGATAATCTTGACAGGAATTTACCGACGAGATCGTATCCTCGTGATCTCGTAGGAATTGTTAAGAAGTGGGGATTGACATTCTCAGTCGACGTCACAGAAAGAATTGAGCGTTGAAGTATAGAGCAACTTGAAGATGACATGAATCTTTCTCGAATGACTGAAAGCGAGAGACTGTCAGTGTTGTCATTAGTATTCAGTGGAGTAGCAGCTGAGTGGTATCGCAACAATAGAAATCAGTGGCAGAGTTGGCAAGATTTTCGTCAGAATGCACTCAGTTGGTATGGGACAAATAGACGTTTTCAACAGCGTCTGACGTCAGATGCGGAAAAAAGTTTTCAAGGCGAGTACGAATCCGTACGTGACTTTGTCACGTGCCTTCGCGGTATGATGAAAGAGATGATTCCGGAGCCCAGCATGGAAAATCAGATAGATTTGTTACATCGTAATCTAAAGCCGAATATTCAGGCGTTAACACCGAGAATGCAGTGTATGGATCTGGATAGTTTTCGTCAGGTCGCGGAAGAAGCGGAGATAGTCATAGCGAGCCGCAAGGATTATCGTTCTCCGCCTCCGCCGGAACAAACTATGTTATCTAGTTTGGCATACCGACCGCCGGCGGGTGTCAAACACGTGACGTCCGTGAGTACTAAGGTAGCTTTGGTCGACGTAAGTTCGGCCGAACCAAATGCGCAATTGGTGGCAGCATTCGGGAAGATGGTTGATCAGAAGCTCAAAGAGCTTGAGAATAAAATAGTGAAGAAAGTTGTGGAGTCTAAGAATGAGAAGGAAGTCCCGAAAGCTTCGACTTCTTCCGATGGTAAAGATCCTCAGCAGAAGAAGAAGATCTTTGTCTGCTATAGGTGTAAGAAACCTGGACATATTCGGAAGAATTGTCCGGAGGGAAAAGAGGAAGCGAGCGCATGAAAGAGGTCGAGATGCGTTCGCGGTTAACAAAGAAGACCTCGGTGTTACCGCGAGTGAGCAGGAGTGTGAGCCCTGTTCTCACAAGCGTTAAGAAGAATTTATTTTCAACACAGAGTACTGTGAGTGCGGATGATGGGAGTGCACATCCGGGTCATTTGTGCAATATAAGTGCGAATGTTGAAATGGTTGATTCGCAGGCTAGTCAACTCCGTCAATCGAGTGTGTCGAAGTCTGGTACGGATCGGATAGCATGGAGGAAAGACGAAAACTTGCAAGCGCCTACCGTGCTCTCGTCTATCTTGACTAAGTCAGTTGAAAGGGAAAGTGACGAGGTGGGTGCTGCTGTAGTTACCGACAGCGAGCCCGTTAGAATTCATCAAGAGGTGAACTCAGTGATTGATGAGATTCTAGGTAGTCGAGTGGAAATTAGCGCTACTCCACTTGACGAAGATAATCCCCAAGGGAAACGTTGGTGGATGGAAGCGAGGGTCGGTGAATTTCGATTCCGAACTTTATATGATGTTGGTGCTTCTAGAGTATGTATGGGCCCGATTGGTCTACAGCTCGCGAGTGCACTGAGTCGACAGGTTGTACTGAACCAAGGCCAAAATGCTAGGTTGGCCGATGGCAGAAGTACACCGATTACTGGATATGTCTGGTTACCTTTCGAGGTTGGAAACTTGAAGTAGGAAATCCGTGTTGCGATTGTCCCGGATCTTCCGACTGATTGTATCGTGGGGGTTAACTTTATGTTAACGTTCAAGGCCATCTTAGATCCCATGACCTCGAGAGTATATCTTGGATACAGTAGAAACTACGTCAACGTTGAGTTAGCAGCGGTGGAAGGCGGTTTATTGCAATTATCTTCAGTGGGTTTGGCTGATGTTAGAGATCGAAAGCGGGAGGTGCTTACAGCACTTCTTGACGAAATTATCGGCCAAGATACGGATAGGGTTGGCTGCACTTCGTGGATCGAACATCGGATCGAAGTGACGTCAAATAAGCCAATTAAACAGCGATATTATCTGGTATTGAAGAAGTTATAAGAAGAGATGTTCAAGCAATAAGACCGATGCTTGACGCTGGGATAATTGAGCCGTGCGATAGCCCATTTTCGAGTCCTGTTGTGATGGTGCGTAAATCGAATGGCAAGTATGGATTTTGTGTGGATTTTTGCAAAATAAATGCGATTACGAAGAATGACGCGTATCCGCTGCCAATGATGAACATGATTTTGCGTAAGTTACGCTATATATCAACGATTAATTTGAGTAGTGCGTACCATCAGATACCTTTGAGTGAAGAGAGTAAGCAGTATACGGCATTCTCAGTCCCAGGTATGGGATTGTTTCAGTTTAAACGACTTCCTTTCGGTTTACCTGAAGCTGGAGCGACTTTTCAGAGGCTGATTGACATGATTATATCTCCAGAATTGCAACCGCACGCGTTCGCATATTTAGATGATATTATAATTGTGTCGAGTTCATTTGAGGAACATGTTGGTATCCTCAGGCGCGTGGTAGAGCGAATTAAGAAGGCTGGTCTCACTGTCAATCATAAGAAAAGCGTTTTCTGTCAAGAAGAAGATAGATACTAGGTGTCTTGGTGAACAGAAATGGTTTTCGACCAGACCCGGAGAAGATAGTGTCAATCGTCGATTTTCCGGTTCCGAAAAATCTGACGCAGGTGAAAAGATTTTACGGCATGGCGTCGTGGTATAGACAATTTTTGGATAATTTTGCGACGTTGGCCGAGCCGTTGACCAGATTGACGAAAGGAGATCCGAGAAAGCCTTTCGTTTGGACTGAAGAGCAGCAGAAATGTTTTGAAGCCAAGACGATGCTGGCTTTGGCGCCGATATTGCGTACACCAGATTTCAACCAACAATTCGTTATCCATACGGATGCGAGCGATAACGGGGTTGGTGTGGTTTTGACACAGGAGATCGATGGTCAAGGGAAAGTACTTGAGTTTGCAAGTAGAATACTTTCCTCTGCAGAGCGTAACTATACCGTTACAGAACGCGAGTGTCTTGCGGTGATCTTCGCTATACGTAAATTTCGTCAGTATATTGAAGGTTATCAATTCAAGGTGATAACTGATCACAGCAGCCTTAGATGGTTATGTAATCTGCGCAACCCGACTGATAGGTTGGCACGCTGGGCTCTTGAACTTCTAGGTCATAAGTATGTAATAGAGCATAGACGGGGTAGAGATAATGTTGTGCCCGATGCTTTATCACGGATATATGAGGATGCAGAAATATCTATTGCATCGATTAGTCAGGATTTACGCGATCATTCGTATAGCGATCGGTTTAAGAAGGTAATGAAAACTCCGAAGAACTTTCTTGAGTGGAAAATTGTGGGCGGGAGACTGTATAAATATCGCCCGAATTCTGAACTAGTTTAATTTCTTGGTGAGGATGACGATGCATGGAAGCTTGTCATTCCAGGTGAAAAACGACATCAAGTTCTGCAAGAATGTCATGATCAGCCGACAGCTGGACATTTTGGCAGAGAGAAGACTTATAGTCGTGTGGTACAAAAGTATTTTTGGCCACGGCTATACAGAGACGTAGCGAGGTACGTTCGTAGTTGTAAACTTTGTCAACAAAGTAAAGTTGAACAACGTGTTTTACCTGGTTTTATGGAAAAGAGAACCGTGCATAGACCATGGCAATGGGTGTCTGGGGATATTATGGGCCCAAATGCCAAAGTCTGTAAAAGGACATGAATATGCACTTGTGTTTCAAGATCTCTTTACTCGTTGGATCGAGTGTATACCGCTACGTAAAGCTAATGGTAAGTCAATACTGGCTGCTTTCAAAGAGAGAGTAGTGCTTCGATTCGGTGCGCCGGAAGTATTCCATTCAGATAATGGCACCGAATTCAAAAATAAGTTGATTGACGAGTACCTAGCTGCTCAATGAATCAGACAATCTATTTCATCACCATACCATCCGCAGGCGAATCCTGTGGAAAGAGTGAACAGGACGATTAAACGTGAAATTTCCACGTATGCGAACGGCAATTATCGTACGTGGGATGAGCATCTTAGCGAAATAGCTTTTTCGTATAATAGGCTGTGCATGCGTCGACAGGCGAGACACCTGCAATGTTGAATTTTGGCCGGCAGTTGAATATGCCTGCATCATTGAGAAGGTTAGAAGATAATCAGGCTATGGAGAAGGAAGGGGGGTGGACGATTGGAAGAATCGTCTATCTAAACTGCCAGCGCTGCACGAGCGACCACAAGCTATTTCGCAGGAATCGCAAGAACATCAAGCGATTCATTTCGATGCACGTCGTCGTCCAGCTGAATTTGAAGTTGGTGATAAGGTCTGGAAAAGCAGCCATATATTATCGTCGGCAGCGGGTGGAGTTGCTGCAAAGCTTGCTTTTCCTTTTGTCGATCCGTATATCATTACCGCTACGAAGGGCTCGAACACTTTTGAATTGACGAGCGAGCAAGGAAAGATTGAAGATTGTCACGTCTCTCGATTGAGACTGACGTTATTGTAATTGGATCACCGAGAGGAAAGAAGAAAGATAGCCAGAAAAAGGAACTTAACTCGTAGTAGGTGGTTGGTGGATAAAATGCGTGAACCTCGGCCTGGAGTCGAAAGCAGTTCCGAAAGAGTAGCCCGTCGGGCCTGTGGTGGAAAATCCGAACTTCGTGTTCATTAAAGGATAAGACCCTGGTGGAGCGTCATCCTCGAGGTTGTCTGTAGGCTGCTGTCACCACTCTTCTTCCTGGGGAAGAGACCCGTAGTCGATTCGATGTTGGATGCGCGTCAAAGTACGGAGAGGACAGAATCGCGAAATAAATGCGACACCGAAGAATTATGCTCTAGATATAGTAATTTATTTAAGTGAAATAGGCAGGAGAGAGGAGCTGTTGCTGGCTCCGATTCTCGTCGTGAACTCCCGCTCCGTTCGCTCGTCCGGAGACTCGTCGACTTCGCGATTACGGAGTGGGGCTGATGTGCTGTGGCGGGGAGACCCCTCATGATTGGCTGTTGGCTTTATCATCTGTTTCTGGTTGGTTGAAGGTGTGGCTTGTTGCTGCGTAGATTGTACTTGGTGGGAGTTGTTTGCGTTGCTATAACTAAGCGCGATGACGACTCGTGATGAGTCTCAGATCACGTATCTCAAACTGTTTACTAAAATGATATCTAAGTGCGAGTAACTGTATTATTCCTTGGCTTTCAAAGGATTATTCTTACAAAGGAAGGCTATTGATGAACGGAAATACAATGTTGTTTCAAGCGGAAAAAATACTTCTCGGAATCGGAGATTACAATTTTGTCGTGACGCTTTCTTATCCGCGGGTTTTGACGCAGAGATCGTGGCTATTGTATTATGTGTTTATGTGATGTGAGGAAGCATCTACTATATCTTGGCATATAAGTATTCTTACAGTTAAGGTTATATATAGGGCCTGTAGCGTGCATATAATGCTATCAGGCGTACATATTGTTAGCGGAGCGTACATACGTCTTGAGACGAAGCTAAAGCTTAATACTACATTACATAATGAATATACGTGATTACATATACTTAATGCTACGAGGAACTATTGCGGAGGTATTAATGCTTATTTGAGTAGAAAAATATATATTGTATGAAGGCTATTGAAGAGGATGAGTATGGGTGGAAAAGGGGAGTTGAGAGGTAGGCTCGCGGTTTGATTATATACTCGCGAATCTTACAATCTAGTCGCGCCAAAGCGCTGCTTATGTACTAGGATTACATATAAGGGTAAGAGGTGGCAAGCGCAACTTTGATGGTAAGGCAGGGCTTGCTCGACTTGTTGTCGGTATGGTAGATTTCTCTACAGTCTAGGCATGGTAAGGCTAGTGGCGCCCTCACGTAGTCTATCGGTCGGTATAAATGTGCGCGTTATCCGTGGTAGTGTGCCGTTACCTACCGTCGGTAATTGAGGTTCGGTTGGAAACTTACGGATCCCTGCCCTGTTGCCATGTATCGGTACATTATCTTGTCTTTCTTTATTATCGAAAAAATTGACCGTCGTCACAAGATCTTATTGCAGTTGAAGAACTTAAAAGGTTCCACGAGACACATGACACCAGCTCAGAGGAAGATACTCGACCACCGGGGGATGGCGATAATGAGGCGAAGAGCGACCCGCCTGATGCGAGCGAGAGCGAGAACGATTTGAATAGAGTAGGTAGTTCGACGATTGCTGACGGACAGCAATGCGGTAGTTCAGGGAAAGCGTCAAAGACGTTTGACATGTCAAGGGTAGGTAAATTGATTAATAGAATAAAATGACTCTATCTTTAATATGGTACTCTACCTTTTAATATGGTAAGAAGACAATTTGCCATACGATTAAGTTTCGCCATGACTATAAATAAATCTCAAGGTCAGTCATTTCATAAAGTAGGTTTATATTTATCTCCACCAGTATTGAGCCATAGACAATTATATGTAGCTTTATCAAGAACTACATCAAAAGAAAATCTCGAAATTTTTATAGGTGAAGATGCAGCTATGTACAAAAATAGCAACTCCATGTTAAATAAACAAAATAGAAAACGAAGAATAGAAAACGACAATAAGATGTATACAAGAAATATCGTATTTTCGGAAATATTTCTATAACAACACAATCCAATTGGTTGAGTAATCCCCAAAAGTGTAATTACATTTTTATTTTTTTATATTCTTATACCTATTAAATTCTATTCATTGTTTATTTTAAAAACATAACATTATTACTGCAGTTTCATACTCGAAAAATGAAAAAAGTAAACTAGAAATGACAATAATATATATGCAAATATCAATTTTAAAATCATTTCTGTAATAATACAATCCAATTTGTTGAGTAATCGCTAAAATAGAATTACTTTATCCTTGTAAATTTTAAATAAATTGTAAGGCGGGCATATTACAAATAATAAATATGACAGTCTCAACTCTGTTAAATGCAGAGAGCAATTTATTTAAAAACTGCAGTGAAAGTAGTAAAATAATAATCTGTGACACACACGCAAAGACACAAAACATACATATACAAATTTATCTATATCTGTTTATTTATTTATATCTGTTCATATATGAAAAAAATTTAGTTTTATTGCTATATTGAAGCATTTCACTAACCTTAAATTCTTTTTATTTTTAATTGTTCTATTTTTTTAATAATTAAAATTATTATAAAACAGCTTACATAATTGATAAAATTGGTTTTTCTATTTCGTACATCATTTTATAATAATAATTAATAATAATAATAATTATATAAATTAAATTAATTAAATAATAATTAATAATAATATAATAACTAATTAAATTTCTATCTCCTTTATCAACGTACGATTGGATTAGTCAATATGTATTTGCAATTATATTATTTATAATTAGTTTTGTGAACTTTGTCGATCTCTAAACTATATACTAAAACACCGAGGGATGAAGCCATTTGAATACAGTGTCTTACACTTATTCACATATATATATTATTTATAATATATAATTGACCATATTTGGTATAAACTCTGATATTAATTGTATAAGATTTATTTTGGACATGGATTTATTTTCTAATATTATTATTCAACACTTTATTATAATTAAAATATGTAAAAGCAAGCGAATTTAATTTGAACTACCAAAATACTATATAGCAAGAAATACACATACGTTATACAAACAGATGCGCGTATATTTATAGATCACAGCATTCCTTTTATCTGGATTTTTTTTATATACATACCATGACACTTTGTGCTCATTATGAAAATATTGCAAACTATCAAAATAAATCCGTCCCCCAGAAAATTCCCATGGATAAAAAAATGTTTTATATAAATGTATATAAATGTATGAAGAGTCGTTGCACGAAAGATACGAGTAACACCGTAAAGCTGCATAAACCCCTTAGACTACACATAAAAACACTTACACATTATTTTGGTGCTATCAAAATCCAAAATTTGATAAAAAATCGCAACCACCATAAAAATCCCATAATACCCCATAGATAAAATATACTGTACATAGGCATACTTATACATAGGCAATACATGTGTGATCCCACGTACTACTCCATTTCATATAAAAACTATATGTATATATGTATATACATATATATCATATCTCACAGAATCCCTTTTATCTGGACCCAATCTCAAGATGACATTCGGTAAAAGAATCCTGGACCAGTGCCCAACACAATTATCAACCCAAAATCTTCAAAAATATCATTAATTATATTTTTTTTCGTAAACAATAACATCAGGACGGACGGACGGACGGACGGACGGACAGACGGATGGAAACTGATAATTTTTTCCAACGTAAAAAAAGTACTAAAAAAATGTTATTAATCACATACTTTTACCACTCAAATAAAAGATAATTTCAATATCTATCCATAAGTGGAAAAAAAAGTAACACTTTTTAATTGGTAATAGATAAAAAAGTGGAAAATAATTGAAGGAGTTAGTAAAAAATGTAATGAAAATTAATATTATATTTATATTAATATTATGATTCATTAATTAATTTACATACTCCTTTAAATATCTCAATCTGATGAAATTTTGGTTCATTATTAGGATTATGTTTAATTATTCAAATTATTACAGGATTATTCTTATCTATACATTATACAGCAAATATTAATTTAACATTTAATAGAGTAATACATATTATTCAAGATATAAATTATGGATGATTATTACGATTAATTCATATAAATGGAGCATCTATATTTTTCATTTGTATATTTATTCATGTGGGTCGAGGATTATATTATAATTCATTTATTTTAAAATCTACATGATTAATTGGAGTAATTATTATACTAGTTACTATAGGAACAGCCTTTATAGGTTATGTTTTACCTTGAGGACAAATATCATTTTGAGGAGCTACATTTATTACTAATTTAGTGTCTGCTATTCCCTACATTGGTGAATATATTGTATATTGATTATGAGAGGATTTTCAGTAGATAATGCGATATTAAATCGATTTTATTGATTTCATTTTATTTTACCATTTATTATTTTATTTCTTAATTATTAATTTAACTTTTCTTCATGAAACTGGGTCCATCCAATAGGTCTAAATAGAATTATATTTGAAATTCCTTTTAATCCATATTATTCAATTAAAGATTCATTAGGATTTATTATCCTATTAATAATTTTAATTAATATTTGTTTAATTAATCCTTATATATTAACTGATCCAGAAAATTTTACTCCAGCTAATTCTATAGCTACTCCTGTCCATATTCAACCAGAATGATATTTTTTATTTGCTTATGCTATTCTTCGATCTATTCCTAATAGATTAGGAGGAGTAATTGCTTTATTATTATCAATTTTAATTTTAATAATTTTACCCTTCAATCTAACTTACAATATAAAAGGATTAAAATTTTATTGAATTAATAAAAATTTATTTTGATTATTTTTTAATTTATTTATTATTCTAACATCAATTGGAGCCTGTCCTGTTGAAGCACCTTATATTATTTGTAACAGAGCAAATGGCTTTAGCACGGTGACTACGGATTGTCGCCGCGTCACGGAGTCTTACCTGCGTACACGCTCTTACGCTCCCCGGCGTAGCTTCTCGGTGAACGACTATGCGCGTCTATCTGGCCACTTACTTAGTGTACATATGTATGATGCGCCCGAGCATCACACTTCTCCGTAAATTACGAGTTCTTATTCGAGAGGACGAAGTAAGGAAAGGAGAATAAACTTCACGATTATTTCGTTATGAAAAGTGAGTCGTAGACTCGTTTATTGACAACAATTGAATATAAATAAAATCCGCACTCAATGGTCGTATGCGCGACAGCGGAGAGTAATAACGCACGCACTCAATTAAGAAAGAGACGAGTGTCCTGTGGCAGAGAACACTCGTCCTCGGCGATCTTAATGAGGAAAACGATTCTTAATGAAATTCGACTTACGGTCGGTATGAGGTACGCGTTGCTTCCTCTGTACACTTTCTTGAGCAGCTATCACCTCTACTACTAGGAATGCTCCGGGCAAATTTTACTATTCTTAACAGCCGGGCATCCACACACGAAACATTTCGGCACCTCCGCTCTCTTCTGTCGAGGGTACTCTGCTCGTGCCGCCAATCGACTTTTCTCTCTCTCTTCTCTCATGCGAGCTGAGGACAGCTGCTCCTGCACCTTCCTTACTCGCATGATTTCTCGCCGTTCCTCGGCCTCCAACCTCTCTCGCTCTATCTTCATTGCTAGCAGACGTTCCCTGCCAGCTTCAACTACTTCTCTTCGTCACGACGACGTTGTGCGCGAGCCCTACGGACTCGCACGATCGCCTCCTATTCTTCGCGACAGTCATTGACCCGCTCAGCCATCCTCATCATCTCAGGCTGAGCGGAGCGATCCTTGCGCTGTATAAAATCGCTAAAGCGACGGTAAACATCGGCCTCCCATGCTTCCATCCTTCTGTTTTCCGCCCTCAGCTCAGCAATCTCTTCAGCCGCAAGCGCCTCCTTTGATATCGGCGCGGAGCTCACGTCTACCCCCTGCACCATCGCGGGCTGTTCTTCAACAGAAGGCATTGCAGGCTGCTCTTCGCTCGGTGCTGGCAACGCCAACGCCGGACCCACAGCCTCCTCTTCCTCTGTAATTACAGGTGAATTTGCAACATTCACCTGCACCAAGTTGCCAACATCTTGTACATGCTGGAGTGCGTTGCCCAGCATGAGAGTCATTCTCACTCCACCCGTAATGTCGCCTGTACATAACAGCACACGACCGTCTGCCTTCGCCTGTCGGTCTTGACAAAGAGCTATTTTGATCTTCTATCTCAATCTAATGAAACAAACGAGACAAAGGAAACCAGGTTAAAGTCATGAAATGAGAATGGAAAATGAATGAATGAATAATAATAATAATAATAATAATAATAATAATAATGAATAATCATAATAATAAATAATAATAATAATAATGACAAGTACATTACAACGCACGCCGCTGAGCACGAGTTTTCCGTGGTGATACCTTTACCACTTCTTTCGGTTTAATTTTCTTCGAACCCTTCGGACGCCCCGGTCGACGCTTGACCTCGCAGACGTTGTTCACAACATTAATCAATTTAGATGGTATGCGACTCTATCACTCGAAAGTATAGTATATAGAATAAAATGACTCTATCGCTCTACTCGAGTAAAATTGATTTTAGAATACAGGCTCTGCACTGCATATTCTCACACTGGAGATCTGTATGCAGGCAGGCCTCAAAAAAAAATATAAAAGAGAGAAATATAAATTTCTCTCTGTTGGCGTTTCGTCCCAGCTGTCAGAGTGGACTCCTCAGTAAGGCTCTGACAGCTTTCTTAGACGCCCGCCACTTCGAAAAGAAGCGGCATTTATGTGGTCTCGGCCTGCGTTTTCTCTTGCAAGAGAGAACTCTAGAATAGAGAAAAAGGCAGGTCGCCACCTAGCGGACACTTATAAGAGTCAGTGTCAAAGTTTAGATGGTATGCGACTCTATCACTCGAAAGTATAGTACATAGAATAAAATGACTCTATCGCTCTACTCGAGTAAAATTGATTTTAGAATACAGGCTCTGCACTGCATATTCTCACACTGGAGATCTGTATGCAGGCAGGCCTCAAAAAAATATAAAAGAGAGAAATATAAATTTCTCTCTGTTGGCGTTTCGTCCCAGCTGTCAGAGTGGACTCCTCAGTAAGGCTCTGACAGCTTCCTTAGACGCCCGCCACTTCGAAGAGAAGCGGCATTTATGTGGTCTCGGCCTGCGTTTTTCTCTTGCAAGAGAGAACTCTAGCATAGAGTCGCATACCATCTAAACTTTGACACTGGCTCTTATAAGTGTCCGCTAGGTGGCGACCTGCCTTTTTCTCTATGCTAGAGTTCTCTCTTGCAAGAGAAAAACGCAGGCCGAGACCACATAAATGCCGCTTCTCTTCGAAGTGGCGGGCGTCTAAGGAAGCTGTCAGAGCCTTACTGAGGAGTCCACTCTGACAGCTGGGACGAAACGCCAACAGAGAGAAATTTATATTTCTCTCTTTTATATTTTTTTGAGGCCTGCCTGCATACAGATCTCCAGTGTGAGAATATGCAGTGCAGAGCCTGTATTCTAAAATCAATTTTACTCGAGTAGAGCGATAGAGTCATTTTATTCTATGTACTATACTTTCGAGTGATAGAGTCGCATACCATCTAAACTTTGACACTGACTCTTATAAGTGTCCGCTAGGTGGCGACCTGCCTTTTTCTCTATTCTAGAGTTCTCTCTTGCAAGAGAAAAACGCAGGCCGAGACCACATAAATGCCGCTTCTTTTCGAAGTGGCGGGCGTCTAAGAAAGCTGTCAGAGCCTTACTGAGGAGTCCACTCTGACAGCTGGGACGAAACGCCAACAGAGAGAAATTTATATTTCTCTCTTTTATATTTTTTTTTTGAGGCCTGCCTGCATACAGATCTCCAGTGTGAGAATATGCAGTGCAGAGCCTGTATTCTAAAATCAATTTTACTCGAGTAGAGCGATAGAGTCATTTTATTCTATATACTATACTTTCGAGTGATAGAGTCGCATACCATCTAAATTGATTAATGTTGTGAACAACGTCTGCGAGGTCAAGCGTCGACCGGGGCGTCCGAAGGGTTCGAAGAAAATTAAACCGAAAGAAGTGGTAAAGGTATCACCACGGAAAACTCGTGCTCAGCGGCGTGCGTTGTAATGTACTTGTCATTATTATTATTATTATTTATTATTATGATTATTCATTATTATTATTATTATTATTATTATTATTATTATTCATTCATTCATTTTCCATTCTCATTTCATGACTTTAACCTGGTTTCCTTTGTCTCGTTTGTTTCATTAGATTGAGATAGAAGATCAAAATAGCTCTTTGTCAAGACCGACAGGCGAAGGCAGACGGTCGTGTGCTGTTATGTACAGGCGACATTACGGGTGGAGTGAGAATGACTCTCATGCTGGGCAACGCACTCCAGCATGTACAAGATGTTGGCAACTTGGTGCAGGTGAATGTTGCAAATTCACCTGTAATTACAGAGGAAGAGGAGGCTGTGGGTCCGGCGTTGGCGTTGCCAGCACCGAGCGAAGAGCAGCCTGCAATGCCTTCTGTTGAAGAACAGCCCGCGATGGTGCAGGGGGTAGACGTGAGCTCCGCGCCGATATCAAAGGAGGCGCTTGCGGCTGAAGAGATTGCTGAGCTGAGGGCGGAAAACAGAAGGATGGAAGCATGGGAGGCCGATGTTTACCGTCGCTTTAGCGATTTTATACAGCGCAAGGATCGCTCCGCTCAGCCTGAGATGATGAGGATGGCTGAGCGGGTCAATGACTGTCGCGAAGAATAGGAGGCGATCGTGCGAGTCCGTAGGGCTCGCGCACAACGTCGTCGTGACGAAGAGAAGTAGTTGAAGCTGGCAGGGAACGTCTGCTAGCAATGAAGATAGAGCGAGAGAGGTTGGAGGCCGAGGAACGGCGAGAAATCATGCGAGTAAGGAAGGTGCAGGAGCAGCTGTCCTCAGCTCGCATGAGAGAAGAGAGAGAGAAAAGTCGATTGGCGGCACGAGCAGAGTACCCTCGACAGAAGAGAGCGGAGGTGCCGAAATGTTTCGTGTGTGGATGCCCGGCTGTTAAGAATAGTAAAATTTGCCCGGAGCATTCCTAGTAGTAGAGGTGATAGCTGCTCAAGAAAGTGTACAGAGGAAGCAACGCGTACCTCATACCGACCGTAAGTCGAATTTCATTAAGAATCGTTTTCCTCATTAAGATCGCCGAGGACGAGTGTTCTCTGCCACAGGACACTCGTCTCTTTCTTAATTGAGTGCGTGCGTTATTACTCTCCGCTGTCGCGCATACGACCATTGAGTGCGGATTTTATTTATATTCAATTGTTGTCAATAAACGAGTCTACGACTCACTTTTCATAACGAAATAATCGTGAAGTTTATTCTCCTTTCCTTACTTCGTCCTCTCGAATAAGAACTCGTAATTTACGGAGAAGTGTGATGCTCGGGCGCATCATACATATGTACACTAAGTAAGTGGCCAGATAGACGCGCATAGTCGTTCACCGAGAAGCTACGCCGGGGAGCGTAAGAGCGTGTACGCAGGTAAGACTCCGTGACGCGGCGACAATCCGTAGTCACCGTGCTAAAGCCATTTGCTCTGTTACAAATAATATAAGGTGCTTCAACAGGACAGGCTCCAATTGATGTTAGAATAATAAATAAATTAAAAAATAATCAAATAAATTTTTATTAATTCAATAAAATTTTAATCCTTTTATATTGTAAGTTAGATTGAAGGGTAAAATTATTAAAATTAAAATTGATAATAATAAAGCAATTACTCCTCCTAATCTATTAGGAATAGATCGAAGAATAGCATAAGCAAATAAAAAATATCATTCTGGTTGAATATGGACAGGAGTAGCTATAGAATTAGCTGGAGTAAAATTTTCTGGATCAGTTAATATATAAGGATTAATTAAACAAATATTAATTAAAATTATTAATAGGATAATAAATCCTAATGAATCTTTAATTGAATAATATGGATAAAAGGAATTTCAAATATAATTCTATTTAGACCTATTGGATGGACCCAGTTTCATGAAGAAAAGTTAAATTAATAATTAAGAAATAAAATAATAAATGGTAAAATAAAATGAAATCAATAAAATCGATTTAATATCGCATTATCTACTGAAAATCCTCTCATAATCAATATACAATATATTCACCAATGTAGGGAATAGCAGACACTAAATTAGTAATAAATGTAGCTCCTCAAAATGATATTTGTCCTCAAGGTAAAACATAACCTATAAAGGCTGTTCCTATAGTAACTAGTATAATAATTACTCCAATTAATCATGTAGATTTTAAAATAAATGAATTATAATATAATCCTCGACCCACATGAATAAATATACAAATGAAAAATATAGATGCTCCATTTATATGAATTAATCGTAATAATCATCCATAATTTATATCTTGAATAATATGTATTACTCTATTAAATGTTAAATTAATATTTGCTGTATAATGTATAGATAAGAATAATCCTGTAATAATTTGAATAATTAAACATAATCCTAATAATGAACCAAAATTTCATCAGATTGAGATATTTAAAGGAGTATGTAAATTAATTAATGAATCATAATATTAATATAAATATAATATTAATTTTCATTACATTTTTTACTAACTCCTCAATTATTTTCCACTTTTTATCTATTACCAATTAAAAAGTGTTACTTTTTTTTCCACTTATGGATAGATATTGAAATTATCTTTTATTTGAGTGGTAAAAGTATGTGATTAATAACATTTTTTTAGTACTTTTTTTACGTTGGAAAAAATTATCAGTTTCCATCCGTCTGTCCGTCCGTCCGTCCGTCCGTCCGTCCTGATGTTATTGTTTACGAAAAAAAATATAATTAATGATATTTTTGAAGATTTTGGGTTGATAATTGTGTTGGGCACTGGTCCAGGATTCTTTTACCGAATGTCATCTTGAGATTGGTCCAGATAAAGGGATTCTGTGAGATATGATATATATGTATATACATATATACATATAGTTTTTATATGAAATGGAGTAGTACGTGGGATCACACATGTATTGCCTATGTATAAGTATGCCTATGTACAGTATATTTTTATCTATGGGGTATTATGGGATTTTTATGGTGGTTGCGATTTTTTATCAAATTTTGGATTTGATAGCACCAAAATAATGTGTAAGTGTTTTTATGTGTAGTCTAAGGGGTTTATGCAGCTTTACGGTTGTTACTCGTATCTTTCGTGCAACGACTCTTCATACATTTTATACATTTTATAAAACATTTTTTTATCCATGGGGAATTTTCTGGGGGACGGATTTATTTTGATAGTTTGCAATATTTTCATAATGAGCACAAAGTGTCATGTTATGTATATAAAAAAAATCCAGATAAAGGAAATGCTGTGATCTATAAATATACGCGCATCTGTTGTATAACGTATGTGTATTCTTGCTATATAGTATTTTGGTAGTTCAAATTAAATTCGCTTGCTTTTACATATTTTAATTAATAAAGGTTTGAATAATAATATTAGAAAATAAATCCATGTCCAAAAATAAATCTTATACAATTAATATCAGAGTTATACCAATATATGGTCAATATATATTATAAAAATATATATATGTGACTAAGTGTAAGACACTGTATTCAATGGCTTCATCCCTCGGTTGTTTTAGTATATAGTTAGAGATCGACAAAGTTCACAAAAAACTAATTATAAATAATATAATTGCAAATACATATTGACTAATCCAATCGTACGTTGGTTGATAAGGAGATAGGATAGAAATTTAATTAGTTATTATATTTATTATTAATTATTATTTAATTAATTTAATTTATATCATTATTATTATTATTAATTATTATTATAAAATGATGTACGAATAGAAAAACCAATTTTATCAATTATGTAAGCTGTTTTATAATAATTTTAATTATTAAAAAAATAGAACCATTAAAAATAAAAAGAATTTAAGGTTAGTGAAATGCTTCAATATAGCAATAAAACTAAATTTTTTTCATATATGAAACAGATATAAATAAATAAACATATGTATAGATAAATTTGTATATGTATGTTTTGTGTCTTTGCGTGTGTGTCACAGATTATTATTTTACTACTTCACGAGTTTTAAATAAATTGCTCTCTGCATTTAATGCGCCTGTTCGGGGGGGGGGGCGTTGCGGGCTGCCGGGCGGCGGGTGTCCTGTGTGCCCCCTCCAGAAGGGAGGAGAGAAAGAGAGGTCCCTGAAAAAAATCCTGAGGTGAGGCCTGAGGGGATCGTGCGCCGGATCCGTGCTAACCGGACAGGTTGGGAGCAGGGATGAGATCCCAAGGGGGAGGTATGGTAAGAAAGAGGTACAGAGCGACGAGAACAATTGGCCACCGCGGGACTGTCCATCACTGCAGTTTTTAAATAAATTGCTCTCTGCATTTAACAGAGTTGAGACTGTCATATTTATTATTTGTAATATGCCCGCCTTACAATTTATTTAAAATTTACAAGGATAAAGTAATTCTATTTTAGCGATTACTCAACAAATTGGATTGTATTATTACAGAAATGATTTTAAAATTGATATTTGCATATATATTATTGTCATTTCTAGTTTACTTTTTTCATTTTTCGAGTATGAAACTGCAGTAATAATGTTATGTTTTAAAATAAACAATGATAGAATTTAATTAGGTAGTAAAGAAATATAAAAAAATAAAAATGTAATTACACTTTTGGGGATTACTCAACCAATTGGATGTGTTGTTTATAGAAATATTCCGAAAATACGATATTTCTTGTATACATCGTTATTGTCGTTTTCCTGATTCGTTCGTTTTCTATTTTGTTTATTTAAACATGGAGTTGCTATTTTTGTACATAGCGGCATCTTCACCTATAAAATTTCGAGATTTTCTTTTGATGTAGTTCTTGATAAAGCTACATATAATTGTCTATGGCTCAATACTGGTGGAGATAAATATAAACCTACTTTATGAATGAATCTC
>JACCIB010001244.1:0-45515 GCA_018906965.1 Philotrypesis tridentata
ATGGCAATTACCTGATGGCGTTTGTCTTAATTTGCCTACTGTGTCAATTGAGACTTTGTCAAAAGCTTCTATTGGTGTGTCAGTGATAATCATTGGCTCTCTTGTTTTGAATCGTTCAATTTTCTTTTCTTGGCAACTTTCGCATTTTCTTATGTAATTTTGAATGTCATTGCGCATTCCTGGCCAATAATATCGTTCTCTGATTTTGCGATATGTTTGGTTTATGCCTTTGTGACCACCGGTTAGGCTGTCATGTAAATTTGCTATAATTTGTTTCCTTTCTTTTTCCAATGGTAGTTCTACTTTTCCATAGCAGATTGTTACCTTTATTGGAGAATTGTTAAAGGTTTTTGCTAGAAGCTCGGTGATTAGACCGGGTTCTAATTCATCTGTTAAATCGCCTCTACGCGATATTCTGAAACTTTTTGCTTCATTTTTTATTAATACTGTTTTCAAATTTTGCAAAGAATTCTCTAATTCTGCAATGCTTATTTTGTTGTAATACTTGTCTTTAATTATGACAGAATAAATTTTGTGTTTTTTGAATGCTGTAACAAAAATTTGACCGATGCGTGGTTTTTTGTTTTTGATATTCGTTAACTCTATTGCTCCTATGTCAGTGAGTAGTTTGACTATTGAAGTTGTGGCCTCACAATCCTGTGAAAGAAAATGTACTAAATTGTCTCTTTTGTATGTTAGACATTCTCTTATGGTTACTATTTGTTCTCTTTCTGGTAATAATCTTCGATCTGTGTCTGAATCCTTGTCAATTGTCGAATTGATGGATTTTTGCACTGAACCGTATCTTTTATTTATTGGTTCTAATATCTGTGGGATTGTCACTAACCATGGAACCGTTGTTTCTGGTGGTTGTGAATATCGTATTTCATAAGTTTTGTCGTCAAATTTTTCGTCTATGACGCTTATATTTGTTGTTTTCAGCTTAACTCTTTTATTTGGATGTGGCGTGCTTTTGGCATTTGGAGATTTATTTGTTATTCTTGTAGTATCTGAAATTCTTCCTTTTGTTGGGTATATTATTCCGTCTATTGATGTTTCATCTTCTTCTGGTTGGGAATCTCGTGCTTGTTCGTATCTTTTTACCAATTCTTTTTGAGATTTTTCTATTAGTTTTTGGAGTCCTTCTTCCATTACTTCATCCATGTGTTTGGTGCCGTAATGTGCATTCAATTCATCCATGCAGAATCTCATTTCTTCTGTTTGTTCTTCTCCATCAGAGAAGTGAGTTACAGCAATATCATATTCTTTGTTGATCTCTGTATGTTGTGGGTGTAATTCTTCAAATCTTGCCATGCTTTCTTCTAATTTTCTGCTAGCTTCTTCGACTTCTTTTCGTGACAATGTTGTGACATTCGATGCATTAGTTATTGATTCGTCATCAGATGATTTGTCTGTGCCTGTATCGCTTTTAGCTGTTATTGCTATTTCCATATTACTTATTGTTTTGTCGTTGCTGTCATTGGATGATATTTCGTCGTTATCGTTATCTGTTTGTTTATGTATCTCTGATTCATCTATTCTCAATGCACTGCGTCTTGGATCTTCTAGTGGTGGGTTATCACTGGAGCTACCATCTACTGCTGTTGAAGATAACCATGAAGTATTTGATATGTTCGTTTTTGTGGAGGTATTGGTGTCTGTATCACTATTATTGGTGTCATCGCTATGTGCTTTTGACGTTGAAGCTTCTTGGCTGTTGCTTGATGATTTTTGTCGTTTTGACTTTGGGTATGCTCCTTGTTTGATGTATTGTTTTATTTTGCTTTCAACTTGAGGTGTTTTTGCTCTTGTTCTTTGGGCAATGACACTATGATCCAATTGTGGAGCTTTTTTACTTGTTTTTGCTCCTATTGGTCTTCCTCTACCTTTGGGTGCCTCTGCGTTCCCCAAGGTTTGTGCCCTTTGTCTTGGAGTCGGGTTTTTCTCTTTTGATGTGCTTGGTTTTTGTTCATCTATTATCATTACTTTTAATTTTGAGAGGTTTTTGTTTATCTCTTCCTCTGTGAGTGTTGGTGGGTTGCGAGATAATGCGTCTGCATTTTTGTTCAATTTTCCAGGTTTGTACTTGAACGTGTATTCATAGCCTGTAAAACGGAACATCCATCTCATCAGTCTTTGGCCTGGGTCTTTTCTACTATGCATCCAATTTAGTGGTTCGTGATCGCACACTAATGTGAATTTTCTGCATAGCAAATATGGCCGGAATTGGTGTAGAGCATAGAGTACTGCTAGACACTCTTTTTCCGTTGTACTATAGTTTCTTTCAGCTTTACTGAGTAGCCTCGATAGGAATTGAACGGGGTGTTCAAAACCATCGGTTTCTTGACTTAAAACCGCGGCAATTGCGTAATCTGACGCATCTGTTGTCAATATGAATTCTTTGTCAAAATCTGGGAATTGCAAAATTGGTTCACTCATGAGACATTGTTTTAATTCATTGAAAACGTCTTCACACTCTTGTGTCCATTCGAATTTCTTGTTATTTTGCAGTAATGCTGTTAATGGTCTTGCTTTATCCGAAAATTTTGGTATGTATTTTCGATAATATCCAAACATTCCTAAGACTTCTTGAATGTTTGTCCTGCATTTTGGACGTGGTAATTTTGCTATTGCTTCGACCTTTTTCGGGTTTGGTTCAATGCCTCGTGCACTGATTATGTGTCCTAAAAATGCAACTTCTTTTCTGAAAAATTCGACTTTGTCAGGTTGCAGAACTAGTTTAGCTTGTCTTAATCTTTCCATGAGATTTCGTATTCGTTGTTCATGTTGTTTGAGATCTTTGCTGTAAACAATAATGTCGTCTAAATATACTAACATTTCAATATTTTGCAGGCCGCGCAGGATTTTTTCCATTAGGCGCTGAAATGTGGCCGTAGCGTTTTTTAAACCTTCTGGCATTCTTTTGTATTCATAATGACCATTTATTGTGGTAAACGCTGTCTTGTAACAATCTTCTGGTGCCATGGGTATTTGTTGGAACCCTGATGCCAGATCAAATATAGAAAAATAGACTGCTCCTCCTAGTTGATCCATTATGTCTGTTATATTTGGTAGTGGGTAAGCATCTCTGATTGTTTTTTTATTTAATTCTCTAAAATCTATTACCATTCTCCATCTTGGATTGCCTTGGCTGTCTGGTTTTTTGGGTATTATCCAAATGGGAGAATTATATGGTGAGTTTGAGTCTGTTATTATTTTGTCTTTTAACTTCTTTTGCACACTTTCCCTCACAATGTCTTTGTGTTTGGGTGGGTGTCTATATTGTTTGGTATTAATAGGCACGTTGTCTTCTAGATGTATTTTGTGCTCTATCATGTCTGTGCACGGTAGTTTGTCTCCAGGCAGCAGGAATCTGTCTAGATAATCGTCAATAATTCGGTCAACAATGTGTTTCTCTTCAATGTTGAGATGATCTCTTCTAATTGCAGTTTTGACTTTTTCCATTCGTTCTGGAATGTTTGAAACTACTTCACCGTCAAATTCACTGTCGGTTTCTTCTAAAAAATTCGGTTCTGTGTCAAATGGTATTAATTCTTTTGCATTGATTTCAATGGTAACATTTTCTTGGCTTGTATTTATTGCCAAAATTTTACACGTGTTGTTGTCATTTATGTATATTCCTTCACCCATGAATACATCTTTATTTCCAGTGTCTATTCGTGGAAGGTATCCTTCTTTTAAGTCTGTTTTTATCAGATTTATTTGCATTATTTGTCGAGTTCTTGCCGGTATTGTGCATTTTACTGCATTAATTGTGTTTGCAGATATTTCTTCGAATGACTCTTCAGTGGTATTTTTCATTTCGTTTACTTGCAATAGACTGTCTATTTTTCGTCTTTTTGCATTTTTAGGTAAATGTTCTTCTTCATGACCTTTAAACGGTATAGGGTGCATGACGTCGCTATTCACCATTAATGCATTCTTATAATATGAAATTACTGCTTCTTCCTTTTTGAGGTAATTTCTTCCCAGCATTCCATCTGCTTGTATAGGAAAATCGTCATATACAATTTGAAATTTTACTGGCGTGTTTCTAATTAGTAGGTATACTGATCCTAATGTTGGTACTGTTTGCATAGTTATTCCTCCTAATTCTGTGTTATCTTCGGTGTTGAATGGTAGATCGTCATGTAATGCATTCAGTTTTATGATGTTGACTGTTGCTCCATTGTCAATCATGAATTCAAGCCATGGCCTTGTGGTACCTTCTGGTATTCTCAATCTAACTATAGTTGGTTCGTCATTCTCCCAGTCATGTTTTTCAGAATTTTTACAGTTGGCTGAACATACTCGTGGGATGGATTTTCCACTTGTATCTTCATTATTGCAGCTGGCTGCTGTGATGTTTGTTGCTGCGTCTGTTGCTTGTTTTGGTTCATCTGTTGCATTTGCTGATGATACTGTTGCTGATCGTTGTTCTGTTGAGGATTCTGCTGTTGATTTGGATTTTGTTAATTCTGTCTCCATTGGTTGTTGCGATAATTCTGTTGATGTCCTTGCTGGTTCCTCGGGTACTGTTGATTCTGATTTTGGCTCGCTACCTGGGGATCGTAACGAGCCCCATGGTAGTTTAAATTATTGTTACCTTGGTTTTGATTATTTGGTTGAACTCTCCAATTTTCTCGTTGATCAGGTCTATTGTTATAGTAGTTGTTAAATTGACCATTTTGTGGGTTGAACAATTGCTTTTGCTGCCCATTATTATTTCTCCAATTTGTATTTTGGTTATTCTGATATCTTCTTTGATAATTTCCTCTATAATTTTGATTATTTCTATAATAACCTTGTTGATTCTGATTGTTATATTGCGGACGCTGGTAATTTTGTTGTCTATTGTGTTGATCATTGTTGTATAAATATTGTTGATTTTCTGCTGGATTTTCTGGTGGTTTATTTTCTATGTATCCGACGTATCCAGAGTTTCTCGGTGCATAGTAGTTATTATATGCATTTCGTTGATAATCCTTGTTGTGTTGATAATTGTTGTAATGATTATTTTTCCTGCCATTGTAAGGCCTTGTGTCTGGGATTATGTTGGCATCCATCCGTACCTCTAGACGTACAGCTTCTTCATAGGCTTCTTTGATTGTTTTTGGTTTCGTGGCATCGACTGCAACAGATAGTGCTGGTGGTAATCCTCGTATAAAAATATCTACTGCTTCATCTTCTAATGGTGATATTAGTAGAGCTATGTTTTCTTCTCCTTTTTCTTCTTTAAGAGCGTTTCGAGCGCTGCTTAGTAGTACGCAGATTTCGTCGTAAAAGTCACCGACATTGTCCTTTTGTCTCATTCTTAGATCCTTCAATTTGTGGCTGAAGTACTTGTAGTCTCTTCCTGGACCAAAACGCTGTTTAAGGTGTTTGATTAAGTCGTCGATGCTATCAACTTTCTTGTTGTTGATGCTTTTTCTCGCAGCACCAGTTAATTTTTGTAGAACATTTCTCATGAATTGTGGACGCAAGTTTGGTGGTACCAATTCGTGAGCATTTCGTAGATCTTGAATGTAAGTTCTTAGTGCGTGGTATTTATCATCAAAAGTTGGTATACCATTGATGCAGTTCATTAAGGTGAAGCTTTCAGCCATTGATGTTATTAAATGCGCTGAGGCTTCTGTAGTTTCATTGAGCGATGAGCCCGTCATATTGATGGTTTTCGTTGTTGTTTGTTGCTTTATTTGTAGAGATTCTCAATTTTAAATTATCTAGTCTAAATGTGCAAAATTACTAGTCTAATACTTATTTTTCTAACTGATGACTGTTTATTTTTGTTCAAAAATGTTAAAATTATGAAATTCTCGACAATATGGAAGAAAATTTAAAAATGTCGAAATGAACGATGCGGATAAACTAGAGAAAAAAAATGGTGAAACGATGTACGAGAGGAATTGGAAATGCGAAATTGAATTGAATTTGTTAAACGAAAAACTGTGAACCGCTGACCAGGGTATTTGTTATTTTGAAAAAAAAATTTGATTCTAATTTATTGATTGTGTATTGATTTGAAAAGAAAAAAAAAAAATGAGTGTTAAATTTGTATGGTATTTAGTTATAACAAGGGTTATTCGCAGTTATTTCTAGTATTAGTATATTAATCAAATGAAAAATCGTTGCACTTCAAACGTAGTGTTTGGGCCTAGGCTAGGCTTTCAAATTGAAATTCGTTTTATGTTAGTCTTAGAAATCAATTAAAGTTTACGTTTAATTTTATTTAAAATTTGACAAAAGATTTTGGCTTTTGTTGATACAATGATTGAGTGTCTATGTTTGTGCGAGCAATGACGCGAAATTTCCTTAATTTTCCTGAAAATAAATAAGTTTTGGGAAGATTTGATGAAGAGAAAAAAAATTATTTTTGTCGACACAATGTCAGAGTTATTATTGTAGAATGTAAAATTTATGGTGAGTAAATGATAGGGGAAAAACTGAAAAAGAATTTTTTAATTTGCTTGAAATAGAAAATTTTGGTGCCTTAGCTTGAATATGTATTTGGTCGAATTGAAAAAAAAAATTGTGGAAAATTTTGAAAAATTTTTGAAAAAAGTTTTAGTTGAGAAACAGTAATTCTGTTGGAGAAAAAAAAATTTTTTTATTTATAATAATTATTTGTTGTTGATTAATTAATTATTAATGTCCATTAAAATTAGTGTTTAAATATTAGTTATTGAGTGTTTCATAGGAATAGTGTTATTATTTAAAAAAATTTAATTGATTGACTTCATTTGCTAGATGTTTATTGTTAATGTTTTTAATGCGATTATTATTTATTAAATGTTTTGTTTAATTCGAGTGATAAAATTTTGAAATTTACCAAAAATGATTAAAGTTTTGAGTTTGTGAACTCGAAATTTATTGATTTAAATGAATTTTTGTTTATTATTAATAATTGTAGTTGAAGGTTAGATTATTGTTGAATTATTATTGCAATGTTCATTTGCATTAGGTGTTGATTATTTAATAACGTGCTTCTTGTGTTTAGTTTAATTATTACTTTGATTATTTAAAAGTTTTGTTAAATAGTTGAATTTAAATATGATTGTATCTAATTAAATGTTAATTAATAATTGTATTTTAATGGTTCGCGAGCAAAAATGTTTGAAAAGTTTTCTTAAAAACACATCAGTTGGCGTTAGGCTTTGGTGCACAATGTATATAGTTTTCCGTGTCCTTAAAGATGATCGATTTTGCTTCGCGTTTGCTTCAGTGTAGAAACGCCTTGTTGTCGACGCTCGAGTTCAAGTATCGATCGATAGTATCGAGCGCGGCGCTGACTGCAGTTTGTATACCTATATGGTGCAGTCCTATGTTTCAGTGCTTAACCTCGCGCGCGTTGCTGTCGCGACGGTGAAGTTTCCCAACGTTGGAAAATTGCGGAAAAGTGCTCAAAAGTGCGCGAAACTCGTACTCAGTGGATTCGCGAGAAAATGTTTTATTTGCCGGTGCAAATTGTTTTTCGCAAGTTTGCCTTGCAGAAAAATAATCTGTGCAAGAAGTCTTACTACGAGGATTCTACAGTATTCAGATGAGTATTCCTTTTATTATTATGTTGTTTTTCAAACAATTATCTGAGAACACGTTGCTTTGTGTTTAATTATTGTTCACTTTTGTGTTTCAGCTTCATGGATTTTTGCAAACAGTTTTGAGCGAGACTTGGCTGGGGACGCCAAATGTTATTACTTAGATGTGGTTTTTTTTAATGAGAGAGAGAAGAGGAAAACTTTCCGGTTGCTTATAGATTGAAGACTGGAAATAAGTGCAGTGTGTTATCAATGCAAAGTGATTATTTGTGTTTAGACGTTTAATAAACTTGGCGCAGTGCGTGTTTTTAATATCAAAGTGTTTTTGCTTGCGTTGCTTTAGAGAGACAAATGCAGAGAAAGTGCAATGAGAATAAACAGTTGCTTTTTTAAAAGATGTGAGTGATTGAGTTTAAATTATAAGTGATCATTCGTTTCAGCATATGTGTTTTTGTTTGAAGTAACATTCATTGATGAAGTTCGTGTAGACGAGCAAAACTGTAGAGACTTGGTCTCGTTTGTTTTGTTTTAGTGTAAAACAAGTGTCTTATTTGTTTTATGTTAGAAGACAGGCATGCAGACTTGTGTGCTCTTGCGAATTTTATTTCAGACTGCTTTTGGAAGAGAAAAATGCGAGTGTTCGTGAAAAGTGTAATGTGAAAATTAGCACAGTTTTGGAATTAACTTGATCTACAAATGCGAATTATAATTGTGAATGTGAACGTTGTTAGTGAGTTTGTGGACCGCTATTTGCACAATTTTAATGTGTGAGTTGTAGTTGCAAAGTTACCGTGTTTTTTGAAAGTGTTCATGAATTGAGTGTTGTGCGATTTGATGTTTTTCGGCAAATTGTGTTGTGTTAGCAAAAAATCAATTTAGACGAGTGTTCATTTGTACGTTTCTTCAATTATAATAATTAGAGTTGACCGAAATTTGTTAATGGCAAGAGTGTGTTCAGTGTCACTTTAGTTGTGTTTAATTCGTTTACAATTTGCGCATTTATTGACTTGTGTTATTTTTTGAAACTTGTAATTGTTATGTAAAGTGCTTTTCACGTTGACCGAGTGATTACAATGCTCATGCAGTTTCGTGTAGTGTTGGATAATGTGTCTTAATCCTATAACTTTATTGATTTTCGACGTGTTTGTGATTAATTGAGTGTTTTTCTTTTGCGGCAAGGTATTTGTTCGTATGCGACAAGAGTGTTTGTTTGCATCTGCAGCAATATGTTTTAAAAAGTGCAGCGACTGACTTTATGTGTTTGAAAATTAAACTTGTGTCAATTTTGAAATTTTAAGTGTAGAAATTCTTAGGTGAACTACTTATTTAAAATGAAATATTTGAGCAATCTTTGCGTAATTAGTGCATGCGAATTTAACAGTTCAAGTGTGATAGAATTTTCATGAATAGATAATGAGAATGAACTTCAAATTGGCGCGCCTTGGAGGGGACTTGTTTGTCGCCACTGCCAAAATGGCCGCCGCCTTATATAGTTATACTATTTCAAGGGGAAAGTTTCTGCGTGACGTCACGCCTCGTGCCAACTCTTGGCCTCGAAATTTTGACCAATTCTCACACGTGTGCAGCTGACTCAGAGGTGTCGTCTGCACACAGTGCGAAAACAAAGCCTCGTTTGAGGTTACAGAGTAGCCAGGAGACGAAGACTGCAGATACAGTGAAATATCATATTTAGTTAATCGTGCAACAATAAATTTTTCACGGGCAATATGAGTCGTTGGAGCAACTTGGATTTCGCCAACGTTTTGTCAGATGAGTATTTTTTAATGTTTTATATTTTGCAAAGCTTGCACCTTATATGAAGGGCTTTGCTTTGTGGTCACTCTAATTTCTTTTGCGTTTCAGAT
Organism: Philotrypesis tridentata; assembly: GCA_018906965.1. NCBI lineage: Eukaryota > Metazoa > Arthropoda > Insecta > Hymenoptera > Pteromalidae > Philotrypesis > Philotrypesis tridentata. The sequence goes on from JACCIB010001244.1 coordinate 9,401, forward strand.
CCGCAGCAGCTGCTCTTTTTACCAAGTTTGCGGTGACAGTGCTGGGAATTTCAAATCTGGTTTTGAATTTCTTGGTGGGAAAGCAAAAAATACTACATGTGTGAAGAAGATGCGACTAGGCGGAATTGTGCAGTAGTTAAACGAGCAAGAAAAAATTGTGTTGTTTTATAACAAGATTTTTGGATATTTGATTTAACTTGCGACTCTGTGGCTTGTGTTGAAGTGTGAACGTGTACTGTGTAGTGTAGAAGTGTGAATTTAAAATTTAAAACGAACAAAATGTGTTAAGTATAGGATATTGTGAAAGCAAAATTTCGCGTAGACTTAAAAATAACAAGACTTGGTGTAAATGAACCAATGCTTGTGCTAGTGAAAAGGAATTAGTGTTGCAGTGCGTGCAAATGTTTCAAATTTAGTGTGTTTTACTTTTTTTGACGCAGACCAGGCTCTGGTTCTTATGTCACACAGCCTGCTGCAACGAGACTGCACTTGAATCCTCGTCTAGGAGACAGCTCGTGACACACAATGATATAAGATAAAATGTTAATCTGAAACTCGTAGTCCTGGTGCCTATGTCACACGACTAGAGTTGCTGGGCATTCGCATATGTCTTATGGTTTAGCAAAATTATATCAACTTTGAATAAATACAAATGATTATCGAAATGCTGATTTGTTCGCTTTTTATTCCTATCTTTCCCTATCTCTATTTCTTAGGTAATTTGTCACTAGGTTGAGGGCCCCCCTTTACACCCTTAGTGTTCAGTGGTTGTCGGTACAATGACTTTATTTTTATACGCTTTAATTGATTTTCTTGTCTTGGCTTCTTTGCAAAATTTGAATGTTGATCAAGCTAGATTGTACATTAATGAAATGGATATTTTGTATAAATTTGTGAACTTTGCAAACAGGGCATAAAATTTCAAAAAATAAACTGTTGCCTACAATGACATAAAAAAATTTTTTCCTTTTCTTGGCTTTGATTTATTATTGAACTTAAGATATTTTGTGCATCTTTTCAGCGTGAATCTTCAAAACGCATCATTATTGTGCATCAATGTTTGTCAAACGAAAGGAGGATTCTATAGTTAAAAAAAAAATTCAACTAACTTGAACATTCACGACAGGCTATGCTAGCTATTCTAAAAATATTTTCGTGCATACATTTTTTCGGCGTGAACCATCAAAACGCCTTGGTTTTTTTTTTATTTGCACTAGTTTTTCAATTGCGTTAGCTTCATCAACTAGACAATCGCAGTGAATGTAACAAAAAATATGCTGAGCATAAAAAAGATTTGATTATCCTTATTATTTTTATTCTTTATTATTTTGCAAAAATTGACGAGACGAAAATTTACGATTAGGGAGAGAAAACTCGTGGTTGAAAATTTAAACAAGTCCCCGCGTGCTTAATGGCGGACGAGCAAGCAACGCTTCAGTGCCGTGCGCACTACCCACGCCGTTCACAAAAATGGCGGCGCGCGCGTTTCGACGCGTTCAAATCTTTCTCGGCGCGTGCCTCGACTTTTGTCGTTGCGTTTTCGGCACTTGAATTCAATTTTCTTTTTGTTTCTTTTTTTTGCTTCTTTTCCCGACGTTCGCGGCTATCCCTCCGGGGCCTCCACTGATTTTTAGTACTGTTAAGTACTCGCGCACGTGAGCTTATAGCACGTGAGAAATATCGGGGGAGCGCGCGACACGATAAACACTTAAAGCCTTTAACCGCGATTCAAATCTTCGCGCGATCGGGATACGGCGAAACTTTCACTTTTAAAAGAGCCACGAATTAATTTACGTTATGCAAAATAATTATGTTTTGTAAATTTACTCGAATTCTTACCTTTGGGTTCGATGAGCTGGGCTGCTTGGCTGAATAATACGCAGGACTGTGCCAAATTGATGCTTCAGTGCAAAAGATTATTTGGATGCAAATTGTTATTTGTGTGTAAATCCTCTCGTACGAATGTAATCAAGAAAAAGCGTTGCGCAACACACAGGAAAATAATAATGGAGTAAATAGGCTGAATATGCTATACTTTATTCTCGGTATTAAATGAACAAGCCACGCAGGCGTCTATTACAATGCTTAAGAAAACTGGAAAGATTCTAAACAGAAAAACTACGTGCACTCGGCTCGGTGGCTCAAGATGCTCTGCCGGAGGGCGTGCAATTATGCAGGGGAGAGAGCGCGTCACTTTCTCTCCCACTAATTGTTCTTACCTCTCCCCCATCCCTCTCTTCGCTTCATTAGCTACTTCGCTCTCACTTGCACTCTCGAACTTACGGTGAAGTCCGCCAGCGCATGGGAGGGCGAAGCGCTTGGTCAGCGTTTCGAGGGCTGGAGGAGAGGTACCGCTATCGCTCGTCTTTGTGCGACTTGGCGACGGCTGGGCGCATATTTTTGCACCTCTCTAATTACTTATGCGTTATGCGACGTTGCCAATTTGTACTTTGGCATCGGCACATAACAATGATCTTACTAAATCATTTAATATTAATTTTTTAGTTTCAGCTATAGCGATTTGTTTTAAATTATATTTTAACGGAAATTGCTTAACATAAACTGGCTTTTCATCCGTTAAATTAATTTCATGTTCTTCAATATTACAAATACCAAAACTTTCACCCTCTAACCAACAAATATCACTATTTTTTACTATTAAACTTTCAATAACCTTTTTCTTTTTATTAGACAAATGACTTAAATTGACAGTGTTTTTCAGTAATTGTTGTCTTTCATTAAAATTTTCATTGCTTAACCTATCAATTTCATTTTCTGTATTTAAAGAAATAGATCCACAATGCAAAGTTTCTTCTTTTTTAGGTAATTCAGCATTAAAATTTCCTATATAATTTTCCGGCATATCCTCAATATCAAACGTTAAAAAATTTATTGTATTTTCCAATTTATACAATTTCTCATTAGAATCTAATTCAACAGAATCTTCAAGTATTTTACAAACCGTGGGATAATCATATTCAATAAATTCTTCATCTGAATCAATTCCAACTTTCTTTAAACAAGTGTTTATATTACCAATAAAACTTTCAATATTCATTTTGGATTTATTCAAATAATCAATCAAATTGCTTTTATCACGCGCATTTTTCTTGCTTTCTATAATACTAAAATTCTCAATTTCAAAATCATTCATTTCTAAGTTATTATTTATTTCATATCTTCATGTCATACACTTCATATCTTCATGCAAATTAATTTTCTGACAAATTTTAAAAATAGAAATATTTTCACTATCATTTCTTACATCAAAATTTGTAATAATAGAACTTTCCACATTTTTATTTACAACTAAAGTTACTTTTGCATTTTCACAATGCATTTCAAAATCAGGAATTAATTCAGAAACTTCACACTCTTCAAAAATTATTGTAGTAATAGCTTCTTTAACTTCCTGTTTAGGAATTATATGTGTATTAATATGATATTTATTAATAATTGATTTTAGTTGAAATTTTTGCCCGTTAATATCCAAATAACCCTTATCCAATCTTATTTTTTTTTGTAATAAAGCTTTAATTCCTAAAATTCCATTAAATGGAATAGAGAACTCATCTGGTGCAACATGAAAATCAAAATATATTTTATTAATTGGAAATTTAATCACACCTAATGTTCTCAAAGCATTATCAGTAATTCCTGATATTAGGATTGTATTATCAGTATCTATTTCCCTAGATAATAATGTGTTATTCTTAATAATGTTTAATTGAGCACCACTATCTATTAATAACTTAAAAATAGCCTTAGAATTTACATCTTGTACTTCAATATATTGTAATAAATTTTCTAACTTTAAAACATAACTATTAGCTAGAATATCAACATTACTTAAATTACCATTATCATTCGTCACTAAAAATTTATTTATTTCAAAAATTTTCGCTTTATTTACCTCAATTTGGAACGACTTATTTTCTAAATCTCTTCTTACGCGTTCCTTCCCGGAAGAGATTTTAAGTTTCCCTGTTTTCTAAAACAATTTTCAATAGTATGATCCACACCTTTACATTCTGCACATACGATTCCCTTTTTGTGTTCTAAAATTTTAATCTTATCACAATTACTAATACTATGCCCCTTCTGTGAACAAAACGCACAATTTTCTTCTACATCAGATGTCAAAGACTGCAATTTTCGACAATTTTTTACTTCATGATTAGAACCATTACAATATTCACAAACTTTTTTAATAGCTTTATTAGTAAAATTATTTCTATTTTGTGGTTGAAAATTTTGTTGATAATTATTTTTCTTAGAATCATAATTATTATTTTGTAATAATCCTTTTAATTTCCAACAAAATTTAACAGTATGGCCAGATCCATCACACCATTGACATTTATATTGTTGCTTAGCTTTACTTTCTGTAACTAATATTTTTGTTCCTTCACAATCGGTAGCAACATGATCCATAGCTTCGCAAATAGTACAAAATCTAAATCTATTTTCACCTACTTTACAGAACTTTGTAGGATGCCTCCTTTTTTGACACCTAGAACAAAATTGTTCCGGACAATTCTGTGGAGCATGTCCAACATTATTGCAAATTGCACAATTACCATCCACCGACAAATTTACACATTTAATTGGATCATGACCTGGTTCTTTACATTTATGACAAATTTCAAAATTTCGAACTATTAAACATTGAGGTTCTTTACACCCCATTTCCTGACAAAATTGACAATGATTATTTTGCATTTTATTTAATCTACATGTACTAATAGAATGTCCCGTATGACTACAAAATTTACAGATTAATCTAATCTTATCTTTAGCAAAACGACAATTATCCGAAAAATGATCATTTTCTTTATAATATATGCAAGCTGTTAAACGACAAAATAATGCTTCATGATCCCGAGCTTCACAGAATTGACAAGTCATTATTTTTAAAATATTTTTTTCTTCAACTATATCATTCCGATACATATTATTTATACTTCTGAAATGTGAATGTTTGCGTTAATTAATTTCAGCTTCTATAGCAATAGCTCTTATTACTAAATCATCAATCATAATTTCATTCCTTAACTCATATCTAATTTTAGGCCTTAAACCTTTCCTACAACTAATTGCCGCATCATTATTCAATTGAGTTTTAAAACGTTGTTTTTCATCATTAGTAAGTTCTTCTAATTCTTTTATTTCATTTATTTTATACAATAATTCTCTTATACGATTTACATAAGATAAAATACCTTCTCCATCCGCTTGCATTATTTTACATAATTTTGCATATAACTCATGTATATCATTTTGTATTGGATATAAAATTCTTACAGATTTTAACAATTGATCAATAGATTTGATATTATTATGATTCAATGCTTGACCTACTTCACCACTCAATCTCATTTTAATTATATTTGTAATACATTCATCATTAACATTAGACACGAGATTTTTCAAATTTTTTATTTTCGTAATAAATTCAGCTGGTGACATATTTTTGCCATTTAGATGTACCTGTAATTAAACTCTGTTCTGCTTCAAAACCCCCAATATCAGAATAATGACTTTCTTCAATTGAAAAATCTATCAATTCGTTGTTCTGTAAAGTACGATTCTGTGTTGAATTTAAAATTTCATTTTGTTGATTTGTATTACTGCTTATAACACTCGTATTTTGCTGTATAGATATTTTCAAATTTGCTGAATCGGTTGATTTTAATGCTGTATTTGGAGGAGATCTCACAGTTTTTTGACTTTTCTTAAAAATGTTACCTGATAACGGACTCCTTAACGAAGATTTTAATTCCGGATTTTATTTTAAACGATTCCTAGTAATTATTGTTCTTTCTGGATTTTTTTTAAATTCATTATTTTTACCACTCATTTGAATAATTTGGCATAATTAATATTTAAATTAATGCGCTGTATAAATGCTTCAAAAATCTAAATTCTCAACATATAATTTCCCAACTTACATCTGAGTTAAAAAGCAAAACAACAAACAAAAAATCAAATAGTAAGTTACAAAACAATTTTACTCCTTTAAAAGACCCAGTTATACACTGACCTATATATCTAATTACTGTTCGCGACAGTCTTTGTATTTTGCTAAGGCAGCATTCCCGCGCGGTCTGTCGCCGCTGTTTTGAAATGTAATCCTATCTACTCATATACTTATCAAATATGTCTTACACCCTGTTACCTATCTATTATTATCAAGAACACTTCTAACTATCTAATCAGCCTACTCAGTAACTTCTGATAGCACTACAAAACAAAACTTAATATTTCGAATCTCTCAAAATTCAATTAAAATTCAGATATTTCTAAATCAATAATTATTCTACTATATATGTAGTTAAATTCTCCCACTGTATACTAAAAATACAATTAAAAATAACAACAAATAACAAAAATACACTTCAATAAAGGCTGCTCATGCACGATATTTATATCGGAACCAAATTGTTAGGTCCTGACTACTTCAATTTAATGCCTATAGTCAGGACTATTTATATTATAGTAATAAAAATCTAGCGATTATAAGTACCTAACTGTCTCAAATAAATGTATTTCCTATGAGAACAAAATCAGAACTTACCTTGTTTGAACTTATGACGTTGGATAGTCCTTCGTTATTCAAGAGGAATTGTTGAAGATCCAGTTAATGTTTTTGTAAGATCGTTGTCTTCAAAACAACCCAATGATTTAAACAAATTCCTTCAGATTTCAACGTACAGGTTTTTAGAATTTAACTAAATTATTCCACACAATAAAAGTATACTATTATTTACTACATTTATTTTCTAACAAAACTTTAAAATAGTACACAAATTAAAAGTATGTAAACCGTAATAAATAATAACAATGAATTTTAAATAATCAAAACTCCGCCAATTTTCGGACCGGCGTGGACGGAGTCGATACAAAATCTTGACTGCCTCATTGAGGGCATTGCGTCTCTTTTAAGCACTAAACTTAATTTACAAATTTACAACATTATTGAATATTAATTATTAAACATTTTGTAATTTTACATACAATAACGCGATCTTTCAAAAGTATAACGCTTAGTCTGCGTTTCGCAAGCTCAGCGTCAGCTGAGCTCTTACTTTTGAAAGTGTGACAATTAACGAAACTCATGCATTGACATAATCAATGCTGTCATTTGAATTTTGAAATGACTGTTTCTTGTTTCAAAATAAATAACGTCATAAGAAATTACACTTAATTCCATAGAAGGTAGGTCTTACAAATTAAAATTTGAGTTCACTTATACCGTGATGAGTTCTGGCTAAATACATCATTCCATGAACTTTCTATCATGAAAGTTAAGTAGCATTAGGCAAGGTTCCTACTCGGATGGGTGACCGCAATGATGTAAATCTCTTAAATTAGAAAAATTCTTTTTTTTATTTTTATCCAAATACTGATGGATAAATGGATACTAGTAGTCCACTGTCCAAATCAACCTATCTTTAATTATATATATCGAATTATATCTATAGATATTTAATAATTTTTATATTATTAAAATTTTTAAATTATATTTTAAATTATTTAATTTTATTTTTTATACTATAAATTTAATTTATAAATTTATATATATATATATAAATTTATAAACTTGTCAGTTTGAGGAGCTCCTCAAACTTCTATACCCCTATTGGTCCGTTTGAGGAGCTCCTCAAAAGTTTATATACTTAATGGTCAGTTTCAGGAGTTTTTTTTTTACATACGTCTAAGATGGTGTCTAGGTATACGGGGTCGCCGATGATGGGAGGTAGGTAGTGCGCTCCGAGGTTTTTCGACCGAACATCTAAAAATCAGACACGGATGGAGTCTAGGTGTACGCGGTCGCCGATGACGTGGTCTAGGTAGTGCGCTCCGAGGTTTTTTGACCGAATATCTAAAAATCAGACTCGGATGGGGGTCCAGGTGTAAGCAGTCGATGACGTGGTCTTGGTAGTGCGCTCCGAGTTTTTTCGACTGCTTATCTAAAATTTAAATTGTAATACATGAATTCTCGGATAATGAGGAAAATTCCGTTGTTATCGAATTAATTATGGGAACGTACCGGTTAGTGGCGACTCTTCTTATTTGACTATACTTATTTTATAGAAATATTGCAAAGGAATCTTTGGAAGGAACTGAGTTTGGGATACCTCAACACCTCAATTTTTACAAGAAAAATACTGTTCAATGATATTGTGTATGAGCTTCATGTATCGTTCGAATCAACTTATTCTTGCTTGTTATTTCTAGAAATAGTGATGAGGTGGGATAATAGATCGGTATTTTTCAAATCAAATTTTAAATTAATGGAATTTTGAATAATTACGCCAATGGCTTTGGTGTCGATATATATATCCATACGCACCGGATAATGACGACACTTTAGTTCGAATCAACTTATTCTTGCTTGTTATTTCTAGAAATAGTGATAAGATGGGATAATAGATATGTATTTTTCAAATCAAATTTTAAATTAATGGAATTTTGAATAATTACGCCAACGGCTTTGGTGTCGATATATACATCCATACGCACCGGATTATGACGACATTTTGACACACCGGACATAACGCACCGGAAATGATGATATTTGACGATAATTTTTCCATAAGCTCCACTTTCCGGTACAATCATTATACTCTTACTTACTATTTCTAGAAAAAGCAATGAAATATAATGAAAACATGGCATATTTGAAATTATACTTTAAATAAAGTGAATTCCGAATAATAACGACAATTACTTTGGAGTCGATGTCAGCCATAACCTATAAGACATAATCCATAAGCATCAAATAATGGTGACATTTTCGATATGATATTACACAATTTTAAAGATTGTGGGAAAGGCGATTTTGCAAATAACTTTCGGCATGAGGTACATGTACTTTACGACATATCTAATAATGACGACAGTTTATACTTGAATCAAATTATTCTTCGTCATTAGTCTTAGAAGCATTCTTCTTACAGAAGTTTCTTGAGGCAGCATTTGGAAATAATTATACTGAGGATAACTTAAAATGTCTATTTGTATAAAGAGTAACTTGCATACTGAATTTTTCCATAAGCTGCGTATTCCTTACATCATACCGGATAATGACGACACTTTTCGGTACAATCGTTATATTGTTACTTACTATTTCTCAGAAAAGCAATGAAAGAGAATGAAAACACGGTATATTTAAAATCAAACTGTCAATAAAGTAAATTCCGAATAATAATGACAATTGCTCAGGTGTCGATGCAAGCCATAACCATAACTTTTACAGTAAAATGAAAAATCATAATTTTTGCATTAAAATGCTTTATACAACATATATAAATAATAAAAATAAAATAATGTAATCGATCTTATTTTTATTATTTGTAGACATTAGTGAATCGATACGTCAAAAATAAAAATTTTACGAAAATTGTCTAAAAAAATTATTGCACTAATTTGTGTTACGAATATATGTAGAGTTCGTCCTTCGGGCGGGATAGTGAAATCACGTGAGTTCAGGTGAATGTAGACCTTTATTTTTCTCCAGGTAGCTCCGAGCCACTCGAGAGCCGACGGTATTCTGCCCGCTCGTTCTGCGACACGGCCGGTCGTAGGCGATCGGTACCAGGCCTAAAAATGTATGCTCTGCATCTTTTGCGCCTGGCAACAGTCGGCGGTGGTGTCTCTTGCTGACGATGCTTTCGGCGCATCGTCGCCCGGGACCTGAGCCGCCACGGCTTAAGTCCGTGACATATCCGGACCGTATTGGCTGACGTCCTCGTCGCCTTTAAAAAAACAGTCCAAACATGCTCTTGCCGGCTGTATGTGGTGTGTGTGCTAGTGTCTGTATGTTTGTGTGAGTATGCTCGCGGGTGTTGTGGAGGCGGCCGCTGCCGCCCTTATAATTTCTGGCTCGGGCTGAAAACAAATTTACTCTTTTGTTTTTGACGCTGATAATTGTTACAATATTAATATTTGTATATGTATTTAATTTACGTTGATGTTTAGGTGCATATTATTTTAAAATTACATGTTTAAATTATTCAACAATTTGATATACATTATTCTATGAACATACATTTTTCTTAATGCATTATTATTCTCACTGGTGGAGGTTGCGGTGTGTTTACCGCTGAAGTTGCTCAATTTAGCGGATTTGCAAGTGTATGCTGCGCTGATGTTGCAGTACCTGCAACATACGCGAAAAACGCCACGGCGGAGCATGTGTTACTCCTGAGTGGTTTGTGTGCGCTAATATGCGTGTGACTGTAACGGGAAAGCTCCTTTCAATTTCCCGGCGTGGCGGTGCCTTAGCTTATTTTAAGATTCGTCGCAAGTCTGTGCCGAGTCTGCGAGTCGTTCGATTCGTACTTCGGAGATGCGCTTATCGCGACCCGGCGCTGGAGTTTCTATTTCGTCACATTCCAAAGGGCTCTGTTGTACTGCGAGCTCTTTGTTCGTGGTCAGTGTCGCAGCCTCCGACGAAGTGAGTGGACATGCTCGTGTGTTGTTTTTTTTTCTGTTTTGCTTTTCGAGATTGAATTAGTTGATTAAATTTGCTTATGACATTGAGACTAAATTTATACTAACTTGCAAGGATGGTGGTGTGCCGGAGTGCTGTGCCAACTCTTATGACAACGAATTTGGCTTAGGTTTCCTCGGCGTCGGCCGCGTGCCTTCCCCCCTTCGAGAACGTGAGGCGAGCGGGTCGGTTTCTCGCGAAAAGCGCATACGTGTGATGCCCGACCTTTTTCCGAGCGCGTGCCGATTCCCGCTTTGTTCAGCACTTGCTCGCGTGAGCTTCGCTGGAGGCTGTGTGGCTATGGATTACTCATTCGCGTCGCTGCCGATTTTCATCGTTGGTAGATAAGGCACATTCCTCGTGTTCTATGCGGAGCGATTGTGGACTCGGAACTTTCTTGTTGGTTGTCAGTGCCGTCTGGCCCTTTAACCGAATCGCCACGTTCTTGTTAGGTTGCAATGCGAGTTTATGAGCACGATTGCCCTGTTAGTGAGTAAGTATAAGCTTTTCGTGAAGTGTTATGTGTTAGTGTGTTAACAGCTGTGGTTGATTTGTGTTTGAAGTGCCATAGGTTATGTTCGGGAGAGTATTGCCGAGCCTGCCATGCAGGGCACCCAGTCCTCGCGGCAGACAGTCAACCCTGGTCTGCCTGCACTTGCCGCCGTTTTCCCCGCTTCCAGCTACGGGCCACCAGCGTCGACTGCAAGAGCAGTACTTCCCGTCTTCCGCGCATGCTGCCAAGCTTGGGTTGACGCCCTAGTGGGTCACCTATCTGCGTGCCCACACCCTGGCCGACACCGTTTACGGCAACGGCACGATGCACTTGAACTGGACGTACCTGAAGGAGATGTTCTTCAACTACGTGGAGAGCATACTCCTCCACGAACTTGTGCACGTGTACTTGGAAGTCATCCAGGGTGACCGGGAGCACGGTCGTGCGTTCCGGCGGTGGTGTCGAGTTATTAGTCTCCTAGGGATCCACGAAGTCCGCGAGCAACAGCGCTGGCCCTGCAACGCGCAGTGAGGTCAGTTGGTGCTTTTATAGCGTTGGAGGGCTTATTGTCCCTCTACCCGTTGGCCATAGCTGTTTGGCCCTTTCGTCAATTTTTGCTTAATATTATGAGTCACATGTTCCCTCCGCGGCAGCGCTGCCTGGACCTGTCGATTTAAGGCTTTGGCGTGTCACAACTCGGGGACAACGCGTGTTAGCATACCGTACCTCATGAGAGGGATTGCAGCCTGAATGCCCTTCTATCCGTTATCGAAGGGAGCCGGGCCCTTTTTTGATTTTTGGTCCTGATTCCGGACTTCAAAGTTGGCTCTGTCATGACTTGGTGCTGGTGCCGCCCGCTATGTCCCGAGCCGTGATTCGCCAGCCCTCGGCCCTACCCTTATTGTCAAGAGATATAGAATTTACTAGTTTTCTCTCTCTTCTTTTTTCAGGAGGGCTGCCCGCTTCGCCGAACCTTTCGCTTGGTTGTGCATATGTTTATTGTATTTGTCAACTGATTGCGCATATATTTTTATATGAATAAACAACTTTTATACTTATTCTAATAATAGTACGTGTTGACTTATTTATTAAACTTTACTTATCCTAGTTAATATTGTTAACCCTCGCTTTACTTTCATCCAAAATTTACAAATTCTTCAAACGTGGGAGGAAACCCTTATCTGTTGTGAAAGGTTAATTATCTATTTTCACAACAATAATAACATATGCAATACTTTTTGGCAACGTTTCGTCCTCTAATGTGGGACCTTGTCAAGCCTGTTTTTATTTAACAAACAATAATGGAACAAAATATACATAAATATTCAACTTTTTCTTATAGATACACATAATACACAACAAGATTATTACTATTAGACTAATTATAAACTACTAATACATTCTAATTGAAGAGGTTATAAACCTCTTGTCACAACCATATGCTCATCAGTACGTATGTAAGTACCCCAAAAAAAAAACCTTTTCAAGGTAAAAGGCTGGCAAGTATAAGGTCGTTTCTTCATGTAAAACTTGAAGATTAATTTTGCAACTCTTGATATCTCGATGTCACAAAAATCCTAAGTGTTTTCTCTATCTATACAGTTATTTCATTATATTAATCAAAGTTAATTTTTAAACTCTCGATATCCCTTATGTGGTGATTTAGAGTGCTTATTCTAAAAGTCTATTTTCATTATGTAAATTAAAGTCAAACTTTCAATAATAATGTAAATAATATTCTAGCAGGTTTATTATGTACGTTTATTACTTTTCCCTAAGTAAAGGTTGATAAGAAATGTGATTATAATGCAATAATTAAAAAGGTATTTCTAATTAGTTCAACAAATAATTATGTTAATATATGTGTCTTCTTTTACCTCGTAAATGAGTGAATCACAGACACTGAAAGAACATGATGCTTATACATGAAGCTGAATAACTTGAAATTTTCATCTATCTATATCAATATGAATGCGTAAACATAATCTTTGCTTGAAGGATCTGTTGGACAGACTACCATTTCTTAGTGTTTCTTCTCTATACCTTCGATTTTACATAAATTTCAATTTTAATATAGCAAAAGAAAGTTATGATATCAATAAAGAAATTGGCAAGTTTTTGTTATAAGAAGCAATTGAGTTGATATAAATAAATAATTGTTTAAATCGGAGAAGGATTATAAATATATATGTATTCATCATTATAAACACTCGACCAAATTGTGACATGTGAAAAGGTGGATAGCCTGTGAAAAGATACTGTCGGTAGAATTGTGGGAATAACTGCGATTGCCGCCACGTCCTGCGCATTCCAGCTGACGTTTAATGACTGATCACTCTTACGCCGTATTTAGTGTGGGAGGTTAGGTCACCGTACTTCCGGTAAATAGAGCGTTCCGTGACCGGTCACAAACATGCGCAAAGCATAGCACTAATTCGATATTATTCAAAGTTCAATAGTATCCGAGTGTACATATAGGAATGATGTTCTTACATGACATTATCACATGAAAAATGTGCCCATAATATATTACAGGATTGTTTCGCATTAACGAGCGGATGTACAATCTACTCTACTTAGTAATTCAGTAAATTGCTATCCTTATTTCATGAAAAATCTATGTCCAAGACGATCATTTGCAATTAAATATAAGATTTAATTCATACAAAAGATCGATCCCACATTTAAAAAAAACAGTAACAAATTCTAGCATGTAGAACGCAATTTTTTTTATGGAAAAACTTGCCGTCTCGTCCTATCATAGATAATCGATGAACTACTAAATGTCAGTGTAATCAACAATCTCATGTGTTTGGCCAGAACACATCACACTATTAGTAAACTCAAATGTTAATGTCCAAGAGCTTCATTTTACTGAATCAGGTATTTTTGCGTATTATTTATGCTAAATATTTTAAAATTAGTTTCATAAAATATTTGACGAAAAAATTTATTTTTTTATTAATAGCATTATCGAACTACAAATAAAATATATTAACGGACATAAATTTAAAAGTATTAAAGTAAAACTATAATTTACGAAAAATAAATAATTAATGCTAGTAGTAGTTTTAGCTATTAGCATAGTTTTATTTAGGTTAATGCTAGTAATTTTTTAACATCAATAGCATTATCGAACTAATGGGAAGTCGGAGCCATGCATATTAAATGGGGCATTACATAACCTCAAAAATTGTATTCGATCATAAATAGCAAATACATAGTCTTGTTTATTTCACTAAAGCACAGTTACTCGAGGTAGTTATTACAATTATTTATATTTACTCCATCTCATATTTCTCCATATATTCATAATTTTAGCGTGAAATTGGAACGGCTATCCGATGTGAATTTTGGGAATCCGTAACGTGACCATCACTTTTTTATGCAATAAATTCATAATTTAAAATTTTATAGTTATTGAATAAAAAAAGCTTTGTGTTGCGAGGTAGCATGTACGATTACGAACAATTATCAGTTTGTTTTTTGATGATATAAAGCACATAAAAAGTAAAACTGCCAGAGTCATAAGCCGTCACGCTAGCTTCTACATCCCCTTAAAGTAAAACTATAATTTATGAAAAATAAATAATTAATGCTAATAGTTTTAAAAAAGTTAAAAAAAATTCCCTTGCCTTGAATAGACTCAAAAAAATAAATTTTTTCGTCAAATATTTTATGAAACTAATTTTAAAATATTTAGCATAAACAATACGCAAAAATACCTGATTCAGTAAAATGAAGCTCTTGGACATTAACATTTGAGTTTACTAATAGTGTGATGTGTTCTGGCCAAACACATCGCACCATGGACTTTCTATCATGAAAGTTAAGCAGCATTAAGCAAGGTTCCTACTCGGATGGGTGACCGCTATGAAGTAAATATTTTTTAAATTTGAAAAATTCTTTTTTTTCATTTTTGTCTCAATATTGATAACCAACTTAATATTGATCCACTGTATACAGGGAAAATCTGTGTGCAAACCCTGTTGAAAATAACCATGTACAGTTTACATGGTTTTACCACATGGTTTTACCATAAGGTAATCAGAGACAAAAAACTATCTGGGAATATTATAATTACCAGATGGTTTTACCAGATGGTTTTACCATATAGTATAACCAAATGGTAATACCACCTGGTTATTTTCAACAGGGATGGTTATCCAAAGTAATTTATTGTTAACAAAACACTGTTAGAAAATCTCGTATCGGATTTTTCATTCTACATGTATTTACTACTATTCTTAACCAATTTTTGAAGAATTCAAACTTCATCTTGTAATCATTGTAAACACAATTTTTGGTTATTTGTATTTGTATGTATGTTTCACAAAAGTATGTTATTATTATCGAATGGTTACAAGATGTTCAATAAAGATAATTATTATTATGTATTACAAAAATGTTATAAAATAAATTTCTATGATTAAAGTTCGGAAATCAATCAAGCTAAAAAATATTAAATTAACATTTATGTTTATATTTTAGTATTATATCCATACTTAATAAAAAAAATAGAACTACAATTTTTATTTGAGGCTATCGTTCTCACAGTTTAACATAATATTATATTATACATAAATATTATATATAAACATATATTATAAGTATATTAAAAATTTTATGAGATTGTTGATTATACTGACATTTAGTAGTTCATCGATTATCTATGATAGGACGAGACGGCAAGTTTTTCCATAAAAAAAATTGCGTTCTACATGCTAGAATTTGTTACTGTTTTTTTTAAATGTGGGATCGATTTTTTGTATGAATTAAATCTTATATTTAATTGCAAATGATCGTCTTGGACATAGATTTTTCATGAAATAAGGATAGCAATTTACTGAATTACTAAGTAGAGTAGATTGTACATCCGCTCGTTGCTTCCATAAATAATCGAAAAAGTTTTCATAATGCGAAACAATCCTGTAATATATTATGGGCACATTTTTCATGTAATAATGTCATGTAAGAACATCATTCCTATATGTACACTCGAATACTATTGAACTTTGAATAATATCGAATTAGTGCTATGCTTTGCGCATGTTTGTGACCGGTCACGGAACGCTCTATTTACCGGAAGTACGGTGACCTAACCTCCCACACTAAATACGGCGTAAGAGTGATCAGTCATTAAACGTCAGCTGGAATGCGCAGGACGTGGCGGCAATCGCAGTTATTCCCACAATTCTACCGACAGTATCTTTTCACAGGCTATCCACCTTTTCACATGTCACAATTTGGTCGAGTGTTTATAATGATGAATACATATATATTTATAATCCTTCTCCGATTTAAACAATTATTTATTTATATCAACTCAATTGCTTCTTATAACAAAAATTTGCCAATTTCTTTTTTGATATCATAACTTTCTTTTGCTATATTAAAATTGAAATTTATGTAAAATCGAGGGTATAGAGAAGAAACACTAAAGAAATGGTAGTCTGTCCAACAGATCCTTCAAGCAAAGATTATGTTTACGCATTCATATTCCCTATCAAATAGTTAGCGACGCTAAAGCGTTGCTACTGCCGTCGCTGTCCGAAACGTGAGTCGCCCTCTCAGCTTATAACAGCGGGCAAAATGAGAACTTTTTGGACTATTTTCGCAGCCGCTGTAGCAGGATACGTTACCTGCTGAGAATTTCTTTCGCCGGCAGATGGCGATATATGCTCTACAAGCTTTGAAAATTAGGAATTGTACACAATGGAAATACTGAAAAACCGCGCTCAATTCGGTGGCCCTTGCCTTCGGCTCGTACGTGCTCGCCAGCAGCGAGTGTATTGCGAACAAACGTCGGCTAAAAAGATCTCGCCCTTGGTGAACATCATACTTTTTTCGTAACTTTAATTCATAACTTTAAATATCATGAAATGACGATTTTTTTCGCCCAGTATGTAACATACAATTGTTACAAATTTTTTTTAATAAAATGTTTTCGAATAATTAAATAAATCAGAGATTACTTAATATTGATCTAGGTGGTGAACAAAATATGCGCAAAAATAATAAAAATGACACATCTTTCGATATATTTTCCGATGCAAAACTTCAAAAGTATAAATACTTATATTAGAAAAGTTACTCTTCACAAAATTTTCTATAGTTATGAAAAATAAAACATTATATTTAATAAATACACTTTCTTGCTTAATTTATCGTAATATTGTTAACCACTAATCATCATCACCAGTAATTCAAAACCTACTTATTTAACAAATCTATACCTTATGAACAATAAATGCTGGGAATATTATCTGTGTGGTCAAGTACATTTGACCATTTGTTTCATGATTTTATATTATTGCAAAGGTGCAATTTCAAATATCCTATATTTTATACGTAATGTATGCACTATGCATGCACTATAATAATATTGAATAAA
Source organism: Philotrypesis tridentata (assembly GCA_018906965.1). Taxonomy (NCBI): domain Eukaryota; kingdom Metazoa; phylum Arthropoda; class Insecta; order Hymenoptera; family Pteromalidae; genus Philotrypesis; species Philotrypesis tridentata. The sequence goes on from JACCIB010001244.1 coordinate 26,786, forward strand.
TTTTAAATAGTGAATAAATTGTATTCTACTACTTAATAGACTGTATTAGAAAAATTATAATGAAATCAATATTTTATTTTGAAAATTAATGTATATTGAAATCTTATCTACATATTAAGCAATGGAATAATGTAACTTATTGCAGTATTGTTGGTTCTTACGAAAACTATATAGTCCAGTCAAATTAGATTTTGAGGTGACATTAATTCCGAAGTGAAAGGTTAAAAGCTTAAATTGTTCGGGAGAGTGCATATAATAATATAATAAGTTTGATAACAGTGAGTACCGCGGGCTTAATAAACAATTAACAATTTAAGTTGCATTTTTGCATTTTTTTGAGATTTCGCAATGCGTATTGAAAAGTATTGGCTATATCGAAAAATGTTTAAGACAAAAGTTGTTCCTTAGTAAATTGCCTACAAAAAACTCAGCGATAGCACCCCTCTATCTCCTTTAGTTTATTCGGAAATCGATAAAAACGGCGAAATTGTTTAAAATCTAAAATAGTTAATAACTTTTATAAAAATAAATATTTTACATTAATATTTCGTAAAAGTGCTGTACTCAATGATTCTAAGTAGTGTTTAAAATTTGAAGCCTCTATCTATAATAGTTTTTGTGCAATTAGTCGCAATATGTTGAATATTTTTATTTTTAATGCTACTGGCAAAACGTTAAAAATCGTTTAAATTTGTGCTCATTATTTGTGAGCAATCTTGAAGAGTTATATTTTCAAAAACTTTTTGCGGAATTCCAAAATTTTAATTAGAGCAGCTTCAGCATGCATTTATTTAAATAGTAATTAATTAATAATTGTACTGTATCCAACTTGTTGGATTTTTAATGATGACGTTGTTTTTTTAATGATATTAAGAAGGACATATATAACGTAACCGACGAGAAATCTGAACTTTAGACGATTTGAGCTATTAAACTTTCAAAACGGTCAGTTGGGTCAGAAGGTACGAGGATTTGAAAAAAGGCAAATTTTGTTTTTTTCCATGAAATCACTGGATTTTGGAAAATCCAGAGATTTTTCCCTTTTTTCAAATACTATTAACTTTTGATCCAGTCATGCGTTTTTAAAGTTCAATAGCTTAAATTAAAGCTCTTTTCTTCTACTTTTGTACTATTTCGTCTAAAATTTTTATTTATTTCGTAGTGTTATAGAACGATCTTTTTGAAAAGCATATATATAGCTCATCATAAGCGAAAAGTAAAAGCCTCCCAGTAATTGAAAAGTACAAAAACCAACCATTAATTTTACGTATTGAACGTTGCAAACGGATGCTTGGATCAAAAGTTAGAAGGATTTTAAGAAAAAAAAGGTAAGAGCAGCCATTTTCGTAAAAGCCTGAATTCAAGTTCATCATCTTCTAAAATGCGACACTTTTGATCAGTGCATCCGATTTAGACAAATTTATATCCAAATGTAAGGTCTTTACAAGTATTTTATTTTAATTCATTGGAAATTTGATTTAACATACAGCCTGCTCTTAAACTTTTACGAGAATGAAAAAAACGCGAAAAAAATTAGCGTTTTTTTTTGAGTTTTTGGTCCGTAACTTTTTATTGGCATAGGGCGCGCATGTATTTCGGTCAATTTTCTTGTATTGTATGCCTTAACGAGTAAAAAAGACCTAGTCCGGTTAGTGTGTCCTCAAAATTGCTCACTTTCCACTTTTTGGCCCAAAAATTGCCACCTGTCCGCAGATTTCGTCATATACGTATCTGTACTATTAAAAAAAAACCTTTTTAAAAGGTAAAATCTAGACAAGCAAAAGTTTCGCTTTTTTTAAACATAGTCTGTAAAAAATAAGCAGGTTGTGCGTGTATCAATAAATGTAGAAGAAAAATAGTATACAAACCATGGCCAGTAAAAAATAAAGCCTCAGATCACATGTTTGTCTACCTCGGCTTCGCCTCGGCCGACATTTACATGTGATCTGAGACATTTCTTATTTTACTGGCCTTGGGTAGTAATATACTATTTCAATGCATTTTTTTTCGTTTAACAATTTAACGACTAAAAAAATTAATTTTGCGGTCGGGAATACATGTATCTTATATGAAATTTAATTCTGAAGAACTTTCATCTCTATCTTTTTTTTACGTAAAATGAGTTACAAAAAGGTTATTCGCGAAAAACTAAAAAAAGTGCATTTTCGGAATTCTTTTTGCAATAATAACAATGTTCTTGACCTGACCCGAAGTCGAGACTTTAGGATCATTTTAAGTAAGTTACCAATAACATATTTCAATCATAAAAATAAAATTAGAAGAAACTTTATGCAAAAATGCAAACTTGACGTGACTACTCGTGCAGAAAAATAGTATATACACCACGAGAGTAAATAAAGACTGCATTAAAATATTCGCCTTCGGCTCGGGCCATAATTATATGCGATTTGAGACATTCTTTATTTTTACTCATTAGGTGTAAAATCTACTATTATTGATAGTGTTTTTAAAAAAATGGTAACAATAAATTCTCTATTGTAAAAATATCTATGATTAAAATATATTTTGTTTTTTACTGCGAGACGACGGGATGACTAATATGTATCAAAAAAATTATTTAAAACATTCAACTTAAGTTTAAAACTTTCTACTCAGCACAGTTCGTAACGTGCTTGCAAATAATTTATACTTTATTCTACTTTAAATTCTACTTAGAGTACTTGACCATATTTTATTGATTTATCTTCTTTCATTAGCATTTCTGGTACACTTGTTTTTAAGTATATATTTGTTTGCATTGAAAAACAACATTGCTGATTTCACAACTTTCAATTTTAAAATTGTGCAATTGCCCTTTTAATGTGTAAAATTGCCATAACCTCTTTTTTTAGTATTTTTAGTTATGCTTAATATATTCATTGATATTAATGACGCACAACCTGCTTATTTTTTACAGATTTTGTTTTAAAAAATCGTTTTAAAGGTTTTTTTAGGCTTTTTAGAACTTTTAGGCTTTAGAACTTTTTAGACGTCTAGTAATTTATGTTAGTTATAAATTAATCATAATATACACGGAAATATAATGCATCTTAATCATATCAAAATATCTCTTTGAATATTTTTCTAGCATTTGAAAATAGTTTATTAAAAAAATCGAAAGTAGAATACAGATTATTAATATATTAATCAATGCACATAAAAATAATATCTAAACTTAATAACTTTTCATTTTAGACATAACTTATACTTATTAATATTTTACCATTTTTTTATTTTTCCGAAATTTTACCAAATTATGAGAAGCTATGCGTTGTATTAAGTGAATAATCGTTTTATCATGGAACATTTTACGCTATTTTCCAGGATTTCGATGCCTAATTTGACTGTAATATGTTTTATGAATCGTTGTTTTTTAAAAGATTGTATGAAATTCTAAACATTGATACAAACTGGAATTAATTAGTAAAAAACCTATTAACATCCAAAATAACAGATTTCGTCACCTAATCAGACCGTGCAATGAATTCACACTGTAGAAATTGGGGAACCACTGTTTTCTATAAGAGGGACTACAATTTTTAAAAAATAAAATTTTTCCAAATTTTTGTTTGCATTCGATTTTTTGACCTCTTTATATTTTTCTATGCACATAATACTGATTCATAAAAAAGCATCTTTGAGGCTGCTTTGAACGTATTGCAACTGTAAGCCAGTGCCAGAAGCTCATCTCTTTTTTTACGGTTTTATTATTGTAAAGTTTAAAAATAAATTTTCTGAAAATAAAGAATCAATTAATTTTTATACTACATAATAAAAAAGGCAGTTGTTAACAATAACAAGAAATTTCGAACGAAAAATTCGGATCTTTTTGAGTTCATTGTACGAAAGACTTTAATTCTTTAAATTTGTAGTTTTTAACTTAAAATGAACCGATTTTTTTCGTTCGAAATTCCCTGTTATTGTTAACAAATGCTTTTTTATAGTATAGTAGATAAATAAACTAATACATTATTTTTCATAAAATTTATTTTTAAACTTTATAATCATTAAACCGTAATAAAACAGATGAGGTCCTTCCGAGACGCGCAAGTATACCTGATAGCCGTGCTAGCACTGGCTCGTTTAAAATGTCCAATGAGTAGAGAAAAGCAGGTACTATCGCAGGAATAGTCGCTGATCCGAAATATAAAACTGGGGGAAATCCCAGGGTCTCTCTTACTTCAACGAGTAGTCCCCAAATGTTTCTGGAAAATTCGTCAGGGCAATTCAACGAAGCAGAAAGGTGTACAGATACAGTAAGAGATACGAGGAAACGGGTCAAAGGAAAATTTTGCGACTTTCGGATTAGCGCGGTTGCCTGTCTCTTCCTCGCTTTTCGATGCGAAACATCTATTGCCCTGCTTGGCCAGGCCTGGCCGTTCTGCCGCTCTCCTATACATACCTATCCCCACTCTGCCACTGAAGAAGCATACGCAGCGAATCTGCGTGTGCTGCAGGGCATATGCATGACACGCCGTTCCGTTCTCTCCAGAGACTATTTTTTTCTCTCTCTCTCTCTCTCTCTCTCTCTCTCTCTCTCTCAAAGAGGTCAGGCTGAAGAGCCATGGACGCGAATTTCGCACTGTTAATCGGTTGTTTTACATAAACTAAACTATCTGCAGCTGTCGGAAAACATGTTATCATTTCGAGTATTATTTCAGCAAGCATGTCTGCCAAATTTTAACTAAAAATATCAAGTAGTTTCAGTGTAATTGTCGTTCAAATGAAAATTGTGTACCACGACTGCTGTTGACAAGATCTTAATAAAATTAATATTGACGAAATACATTAAAATAAATTTAGCCGCTTTTCTAAAAATTTTAAATTGGGTGTATTATACATAAAAATGCATAAGTAAATACATACATACATATACACAAAACACATACATACGATGAATTCAAGAGCGTGGTATCGATAACATTTTTTTTTAAATTTAAACACGGGAATTTAAATAACGGAAAAGTTGCGATTATTCAGCAAAGTAAAATATTCGGGTGCTTTGAAGATCTTTTTTTGCAGTAAATATCAGTGTGAAGCTTTACGAACTGGGCCCTTTTTTCATTTAAGCATTCTATTATTAACGCCTTTAACATTAACTTATTCTTAAAATATTAAGTCACGGGCATCTTTCTTAACGTTCCTCTGCGTTTTTTATCAGTTTAAGACCTATATAATAACATCCGATCAACCTGAAAAATCTAGCATCGAAAAATATTTTTTCGATTCTGGGCACTGCAAAAGTGCACTTTTTTAGGCACGACCGCAACACGGGAGAGCCTTATAGTTTTATCACTCCAAAATATTTAATAAGCCGTATCTCCTTTAGTTTTTAATTTTTTAACAAAAAATGGCTTGTGATTGACTTATTTCGCCGAAATTGACTGTGATTGAGCCAATTTTTTTTTGCAAACTACCCTAGTGCTAATAAGGTAACAGTAAAAGTTTACGGCCCGATCCTATGCATGCATTAATTGTACGGTCATTTTAAAAAATATATCTGTAATGTAAAAACTATATCTACAATGTAATAGGTTTTGCTAACTTACATTGTATACGAATTTCACATTGACGAGGAACGAGACGAGAGTAGTAGGGGCCTGTTCTACCCCGCCGCCTGTGACGTCACGCCAGACGCCAGACGCCAGCAGACAAAGAGGCTAGCAGACAAAGGGGCCCAGCAGGGGGGCCAGACAAAGGGGGCGTGGCCACTAGCCAGCAGCCACCCACCACCCACCACCCACCACCCGCGGACCTAAAGGGTTGACTAGCGCTGACTCCGCGGACCCGCCGCCCGGGGGTGAGCTAGTATACAGAGAGTATACAGAGAGTATGCAGATAGCTGGTTCCGCGGACCTAAAGGGTTGAGCAGCGGTGAGTAGCGCTGACTCCGCGGACCCGCCGCCCGGGTGGGTGAGCTAGTATACAGAGAGTATACAGAGAGTATGCAGATAGAGTGAACGTAAAGGGTTGAGCAGCGGTGACTAGCGCTGACTCCGCCGCCGCCGCCGCCCGGGTGGAGCGGTGACTAGCGCTGACTCCGCGGACCCGCCGCCGTCGCCGCCCGGGTGAGCTGGTATACAGAGAGTATGCAGATACGCGGTAGAGAGAGTATATGCAGAGAGTATACAGAGAGTATATGCAGAGAGTAGGCAGAGAGAGAGAGAGAGAGAGAGAGTGGGGCTGTCTGGAAGAGAAAATCGAGCCGGGGACTTGTTTCACCCGAGACACAGAGGCTATATCTATATATAGTGTCTGGAAGAGAAAATCGAGCCGGGGGCCTGTTCTACCCGAGAGACAGAGACTATATCTATATATAGTGTCTGGAAGAGAAAATCGAGTCGGGGGTCTGTTTTACCCGACGCATGCGCTCTGCAGCGGCGCGTGCCAAGAGAGAGAGAGAGAGAGAGAGAGAGAGAGAGTAGGCACAGAGATCCAAAGGTCCCGAGAGAGAGAGAGAGAGTGGGGGTGTCTGGAAGAGAAAATCGAGCCGGGGACAGAGACTATATCTATATATAGTGTCTGGAAGAGAAAATCAAGCCGGGGGTCTGTTTTACCCGACGCATGCGCTCTGCAGCGGCACGTGGCAAGAGAGAGAGAGGCGCGCGAGAGAGAGACTTGGCGCGCGCGATACTTAAATATAAATGTATGAGGAGGGAGAAATAAAAACAAAAATTGATTAAAAAATTAAAAATTCAAAATATAGTTAAAATTTAATTTTTACAACACAGTATGTTATACAAATAAATAAGGTGAAAACTGTGTTGTCTCCCGATACGACCACCTAAAAACATGAAGGACGTTCAGGTAATGTAAAAAATAAAAAAACTAAATCAATATTTAAAAACTTACCCCAACTTTATCCTGCTCGAGCAACGCCTTCCGGCTCCCAGTAAACTCTTTCTCGTTCGGCCTCGCGTTCGGCTTCCTGCCGTTCGAGGTATTCCTCGTACTCTGCTTCTTCCCGCTCCCTCTCGGCCTCTATCTCCTCGTCTGTTCTTATGTATCCTCTGCGGTCTTTAGAAATGGTACGGCTTGTGGAAGCCAGCCAATCATTAAATTGTACATGGCCTCTGTCGTTGGGGAGGTTGAAACGTTCTTGATGGCGTAGCCGCATCTCCAACTCCACATACGCCGCTAATCTTTCTTCAACGCCGTAGTACCTATGTATAGCCATTAGGTGGTATGTAGCACACTCCTGACCGAGAAGGCGATGATGTTCATCGCAAAACTGGTTGCGTGTGAGTTTCTGGCATATGAACTCGTCACGCCAGCTGCGATAAATCACGACTCCGCACTTTTTCACACCATTGTTTTTTAGTTTTTGTAAACACGTAATCACTAAGTCTATTAAGGTGTTCCAGACTCTCCAACTGCACAGCGACACTTTACCATCTTTTATAAAATGGTATACGTGAAAGCATTGCCAATAAAAAATGTTTATTACGAAAGCAAACACCTTCACTAACACTTCAATAACGGAACGGAACATTTTGAAAGAAAACTTGTGTTCACTGCGGCGCGGAGACACAAACTGACGCTGTCGCAGATTTTCCCTTTTTCGGGAGGTTCTTCATCTCGCAAATATAACTTTCTCCAAAAAAAGGTGAAAACTCTCAGCTATGTTTCGGAAACGTCGGCGCCTTTTTCACCTGTACCGAGCGCTGCAAGGATGCGAAAGCAAAAAAGGCACAGCAGGATCAAAGGGAACAATATATGTTTATTAGAACCTTCTTATACGGTTCGGTTGTCTACAATAGCGCGGCATTTTCGAGGGGTACAATGGACACAACTGCCTTTTCGAATTCGACGACGACGAGGTGTCGGCAAGGCCGCCGCCGCTCGTGCACTGTTTCGAAAAATGAATAACTTATTATACCTCTCCAATTTCGACACCCTCGCAACTACGGACTTGCAGGTACACGTCGAGCAGTAAAAACGCCCCTTGGTTAAAGACAAAGCACGCGAAATCGAAAAAAGGCGCAGGAGTATCAAAGCGGACGATAGATGTCTATGAGTATTTTCTTGAATGCGTCTGATTTTTCGAGCTCGGCGGGGCGTCGGCAAGGCCGCCACCGCTCGTGCACTGCTTCGGAAAATGAGCAGTTTATGGCCTTGTTTCTCTAATTCTCCAATTTCGACACCCTCGCAACTACGGACTTGCAGGTACACGTCGAGCAGTAAAAAACGCCCCTTGGTTAAAGACAAAGCACGCGAAATCGAAAAAAGGCGCAGGAGTATCAAAGCGGACGATAGATGTCTATGAGTATTTTCTTGAATGCGTCTGATTTTTCGAGCTCGGCGGGGCGTCGGCAAGGCCGCCACCGCTCGTGCACTGCTTCGGAAAATGAGCAGTTTATGGCCTTGTTTCTCTAATTCTCGAATTTCGACACCCTCGCAACTACGGACTTGCAGGTACCTGTCGAGCGGTAAAAACGACCCTTGGATAAAGACAAAGGACACATGCTAGACTACAGAAATAAAATACGGTATACATTTTCGAGAGAGATAAATTTCGTTTTTATTCAAACAAATTTTACATTTTTATTATTTTTCGCAGAATTTAAGAAGACAATTTTGTACAATTTTTATATACATGGTAGTTAATTCAAGATATAAAACATCATAATAATAATTTAAAAAATGAGAATCTTTCGACGCATCAAAGTAGTGTAAAACAGTTTCGTGAATATCTCGTGAGTTTTTTTTCATTATTGTTCTAATAATAATATCACTATTGTTCGCAAATACATCTGCTTTTTTTACAAAAAATGAAAGTTCCTTTGAAATAAACTCTTTACACTTGTTGGCCAATGCTACGATGCGTTCCAATCGGCGGTAGCGTTCGTCCACGCACACAACAGCTCCCTTTAGGCCTTGGAAAGTAATTTTTTGTAGTACAACAGCCGGTGAAAAATTTTTCTTATTTTTATCCTCTAAATCGATGTTGCTTTTTGTAAAGTAAATTGACTTTACGCCGTATGACGTAGTGAAGCGTAGTAACGTGTCATCGTCCAATGCAATATCTGCGGGGAAGTCGGGGGAATCTGAGTCGAAATACTGCGTTATTATTTCTAGATTATTTATCAACACTGTCCATGCCGACGAGGTTAAGGTTTGGCCATATGAATTTTGATTGTTGATAAGTTGAATGGTCGGCGTAAAAACATCCGTCTCTTCGTTGTAGAGTAATCCAACACAAATTTTTTTCGTAGCCGAACTGTTTAACGAATACACGGTCCGCAGCACACACATTGGCACTGACTTATGCTCTTTCGACGCCTCCGTCATGATCAGCTTTGTTTTCTCGTTGTCTTTGGGAAAATCGCCGTCCTTTCTTTTCAGTAGCATTGCCTGAGCCATGACTTCGGGAAAAACGCTGCACGAGCACAATATATTACTAGATGTCGTCCCTTGGAGAGCTATCTGAACACTGGGGGCTGCAGGCCCATTTATAAGATACATATAGCGCGCATCGGTTTTCTAAAAAAGCATATGGCGCACGCCCCTCTTTTATACACGTGTGAAGATCGAGATGACCGCCTGTGGCGTGTATCTATGAAAATCTTTTCTCTAAAAGTTTCTAGAGAAACGAGGCGGCTAATTTATGCAGCGTCGTTTTTCTAGCTTGCCCTCCTCCTCCTCCTCCTCCGCAAAAAAGTTTTCTCAAACTATGCACATGTAAGTGTCGAGCCCCCTAACGTAGAATCTGTATCAGGCCGCTGTTCTCGCGTAATAAAAGCTTCGAACGACCACGTCGGGATGTTTAGTCTTTTTCGAAAACGCAGCGGAGAGAGTTCTCAGCGTCTTTCTGTGCAACGTCTCGCTCGAAAAGAAAATTTTTTCCTCTACAACCAAGTGAAAAAGTGATTGTGTAAAATGGAGGCCAACCAAAATTACTCTCAAGAATTGCGAGACTTGATTTCCTCGTACCGGGACGTGGTTTTCGCGTGTGCTTCGATGTCGTGTCTGCTACAACCAAGACTGCGTGGCCGGTTTCACGCTGCGTGGTGGAGTAGAGTGGCGACGCTCTCTGATTCGGATCTTATATTCGAATTTTTTTTCACACTATCTTTCCTCGATTTGAAAGATATTTGCGCACTTTATGATGCGTGCATTAAACATTCAAAACTTGCAACGTATCTCGCCGGACGCTGTATATCGTGGGATGAGCGAGTGGACATCGATTCGTTACACCTACCAATAGTACTAGACTCTTTTCTATTAAGTAAGTATTTTTTTAACACGCAATACCATATTGTTTTTAATATGTAATTCTTAATATTAATTCTCTTAAAATATTTTTACAGACGGTCGAGGAGCATTAGGGGCTGTAGAAGCAGATACACGGAAGTTCGTGTTCAAAATGTATAGAGAATGTCAGGAACAACTAACAAATACAACGAGACTGATTCAAAACTTAACAACCGTCGATGATGAGCTTAATGAGGCCGAGGACGATAGGATGACCATCCGAAGAGACAGGACTTACCGAGAGCATGCGACGGCAGCAGCAGCAGCAGCAGCAGACCCCCCACCCCGACCAGAGGCTTGAACGCTATAGAGATGTAGCTCTCGCTACGAGCGCAGGTAAAAGCCTGAAAATATCTTTTTTACATTTGAACACGTTTTAAATTCGCCCCCTGTGTTTTATCGTTTAGCGTTTCGTGAGGCTATTATTTCACCTTTATTGTCAACTCCCGAAGACACAGCAAAAGTTGTTTTCAATTGGATTATCGATGTATATATCGACGATCCTGAATCAACGCCGCTTTCTAGTGACGATATATATAGAGCTTTTGAAACACTTAGAGCCCCCGCGGAACCCTAGTTTGTGCGTATATTTTTTAAATAAATATTTAATTTTTAATACTGATCTTTCTAATTTTTATTTTTATGTATTTCAGTTACTACATTGCAAAGTGAGGCCATTCAAACTATTGGCGATAACCCGCGGAAAAAGAAGAAGACGGGTTTAAACGACAACAGCGATGACTCCGATCGAGAAAGTGTTGGTGGTGCTCGTGTTATGTTTGTGCAGGCAGAAGTGCATCGGGAAATCTGCGCTAGTGGCTGCAGTTACAACAGCCGAAACTCGTCACAGCAGGAGGGGCCTCTCGTCCAAAGCGGAGCGGGCCGAAGCAGGTCAACAACCCCGCAGCACTCGCAAGATGACGAGGACGACGACAACAGTTCTGGTAGGTCATTAAATCTAACGCATAACAATACGACGCGTGCGAGCTTGTCGGACTACCTGTGCGAAGCAAAAGGTGTAAATAGTAGCGGTTGGGTCGATGACTTCGACACCGAGTGGTTCGACGATTTTGAGGGAAAAGGGGGTAAAAATAATATAGATAATATTTTAGAAAAGAAAAGTATTTTATCGATAAAAAACGACGATAACTTGTGTCTTCCGCGCGCGTTGGCTTGCGGCGAGGTATTTATCCGAAAAGACGCGAGCCCTGAATGGGCTAAGGAATGGCGAGAAATAAAAGAAAAACTTTGCACTCAGAAATATCACGCAACGCGCTTAATGTTAAAATCGGGAGTTGAACTTGCATCGGATCGCGGGTGTGGGCTCCGCGAGATTGAAAAATTTCAAAAATTTTTTGAAACTAAAAAAATTGCTATACGTGTTTATATTTACGAAACTTTTGGTCAAAAAACGCCGCTATTTTTCGACGGCACGCAAAATGTTATTTTCGACAAAGTTATAAATATTATGGCATATCGTGAACGCCAACATTTCGATCTAATATTAAATTTATTAGCTGTGCGTAGTGGTCTATTTTTTTGTGCGTCTTGTAATTTTTCATACAAGACAATAGCGCAACATGCATGTCAAGTTATATGCGACGCATGTTTCACTACGCCGCGATGTGACGGAGAAAAAAGCATTAATTGTAAAGATTGCGGTCGCAACTTTTATAACGATGTCTGTTTCGGGAATCATCGTAAAGTAGGTGCTTCCATTCGCAATAAAAAGAACGTGACAAAGCGAAAATTAACTAGAACGTTATGTTCGAGTTATTTTATTTGTAAAACGTGCCAGCGGCTCGTAAATAATTACAAGAAAAAACATGAATGTGGTAAATTTTTTTGTAAAACGTGTCGCGGAGTACACTCGGCAAATGAATTATGCATGATGCAAACCGTTAGTATAAAAAAAAATAAAAAATCGCATCCCGAAAACTGTTTTATTTTTTATGACTTCGAAACTCGTGAAGAAAAACAAAATGATAGCGAAGTAAAAATTTTAAAACCTATCTTGTGTGTCGCGCAAGTATGTTGCGACGTTTGTTTTTCGAACGAGTCGTCGACATTATGCACATTTTGCGGGGTGCGTGAGCATGTATATGAAGGTGCAAATTGCGTTGCACTCTTTCTTGATTTCGCGATTCGTATGAAAAAAGTTTCTTTCAAGGCGTTTATTTGTATAGCACATAATGCCAAGGCATTTGACGGCCAGTTTATTTTAAAACATTTAGTAGATAATGGAAAAAACCCCGACGTTATTTTAAATGGCCGAAACATTATTCGTATGCAGCTTGGAAAAACCATTTTTATTGATTCGTTAAATTACATATTGGCAAAACTCGCGTCTTTTCCAAAAACTTTCAGTCTCGCCGAGGGTGTTAAGAAAGGTTATTTTCCACATCGTTTTAACACAGCCGAAAATGAAAATTATAAAGGTGCATATCCGCCTGCAGAATTCTATTGCCCCGATGCTATGTCAGCGCAAGAGCGGAAACATTTTTACGACTGGTATACATCGATAGCCGACGATTTTGTATTCGATTTAAAAAAAGATTTATTAGAGTACTGCCAACAAGACGTAGTTATCTTGCGACAAGGCTGTATGCGTTTTCGTCAAATTTTTCTAGATGTAGCAAATGTCGACCCGTTTGCCGAAAGTGTGACACTCGCAAGCGCGTGCTCTCGAGTGTATAGGAAAAATTTCTTGGAGAGGGATACAATAGGCCTTGTACCTGCGCTAGGGTATTTACGAACAGGTAACCACTCACAAAAGTGTATAGAGTGGCTCTTGTGGGAAGAGCAACGGGTCGGTCGTGAAATCGTACACGCGGGGCGAAGCAGAGAATATCGTTTAATCGAGGGTCCGCTCGTGGACGGTTTCTTATCTGTAGACAACGAGAAGGGTGTTGTCTATCAATTTCACGGATGCTACTGGCATGGCTGCCGAAAGTGTTTTAAAAACGAGCGTTCGCGATCTCTCGTTGACAATACAACATTTGAACAGCGCTACGAAAATACGGTCATAATGTCGAGACGTATTAAATCGTACGGATACACTCTCATTGAGATGTGGGAGTGTGATTTCCAGAAAACGCTCGTAGTTAATCCGGATTTTCAAACCCTTATAAAAAAACATCCACTCGCGCAGAGAAATATTTCGTTAAATCCTCGCGACGCTTTTTACGGCGGGCGGACCGGCAACGTTGCAACTCTGTATAAAGTAGCCGCCGGTGAGCAAATAAAATATCTGGACGTGTGTTCTTTGTACCCGTATATTTGTAAAACAGGTGTATATCCTGTCGGGCACCCAAAAATATATATCGGCAGCATGTGTCGCGAGCTCACCGGAGCCAACTTTGAAGCCTTTAGTAATAACGTCGAAGGTCTGGTACAGTGCGAGATCCTACCGCCGCGGAATCTGTACCACCCTGTGCTACCGTACCGTATGCACAGCCGGTTGCTTTTCCCCCTCTGCCACTCTTGCTGTGTAGAGTCAAGACAAGGCGTCTGCACTCACGACAATGAAGTAGACAGAGTTTTGACAGGTACCTGGGTCGCAATAGAAATAAAAAAAGCGCTCGAGCACGGGTACAAGTTAAAAAACATTAGCGTTATTTGGCAGTATTCGGTAACGCAATATAACCGCGATACAGGTACAGGCGGACTGTTTAGCGGCTACATAAATACTTTTTTAAAAATCAAGCAAGAGAGTTCTGGTTTCCCCGCAAATATTGTCAGCGATGCGGATAAAAAAAAATATGTCGACGATTACGAGCGCGAAGAAGGTATCAAATTAGATTTAAATAAAATAGAAAAAAATTCGGGCTTACGCGCTGTGGCCAAGCTATGTTTAAATACACTATGGGGGAAATTCGGACAAAGAGGCAATCTCTCACAGACGCAGGTAGTTCGGAGCCGCGAAGAACTCTCGAAACTGCTTACAAACCCCGACATCTCTGTCGAAGGGATAGAGCAGGCCAACGACGATGTTTTGTACGTAAATTGGAAATATATAGCCGAGGCGGAGTCGAATTCTCCGTGCACAAATGTCGTCGTTGCTGCGTACACAACAGCTCAGGCTCGATTAACTTTGTACGAGTATTTATATAAATTAGGAACGCGTGTGCTGTATTACGATACAGACTCTATTATTTATAAAACTAAAACGAATGGTTCATATGCGTATGAACCACCGACAGGGCCATATCTCGGTCAACTCACCGATGAATTGGAGGAGTACGGGCCAGGCGCGTATATCGACTGTTTCGTATCCGGAGGGCCGAAATTTTACGCATATCGCGTACGAAAAGCAGATGGCTCCACCGCCGATACTTGTAAAGTTAAGGGTTTTAGACAAAATCATAACACAAGCGAAATTATTAATTTTAATAGCATAGTTAAGATGGTTGAAAACCATAATTTAAAAAATTTTGATAATAACCACTTGACTGTTACAAATAATGTATTGAGACGCACCGCTATTCACGAAATTGTATCAACAGAAGAGCGTAAAAAATGTTCAATAGTTTTACGGAAACGGTGGTTCAAGTCTGCCACGCATTCATATCCGTATGGCTATAAAAATAAATACTTGTAAAAACGAACAATTGTATAGCGTAATTTTTGTACATGTATTTTGTATTGTAAATAAAATAAATTTTTGTTCAAAAAAGATTTTTTACTTTCATTATTGTTTCAGACGATGCGGATGTTAACGAGAGGAATGCGTCTAAAATTACAGATGAGTTTATTAAACGCAACAACGACGTTATGAAGGTTTTAGAGCGCGTGATTTGTTTTAAGTTGAACCCGATCCCTCCTGGGGTCGATCCTAACGACTGGCTGAATAAAGCTTTTCACGAAATTGTCGAATATTTAAAAAAAAATGCAAGGAAACCTACGGATAGAGTTGGTATATCTGTAAATTGTTCTGCCTTTGTCGATGGAAAGATGTGGGTTTCCTATAAATTGGTGTGTGATCTACACTACGAGGACTTGAAAACTATTTTCGACCGTATAAAGCAAAGTAAAAGAGATATTTTAATAGACGAATCGTTTAAATTGATAGCTTCATATGTTGAGATGGATAATGAATAAAAAAATAACAAATTATGTATTATGTACAATTTTTATTTTTTCAATAGCATTAAAGTATAGTTGCGCACACCCGTACGCGCTTACATATACAGCGAGTAGCCCTCTCGCCGCGCATACAGTCATGCGGCTTTCTCATACAGGCGCTGGCCTCCCTCTCTATCTCCGCCCAACACAACCGCTTGCGTACACAGTCAGTCGACACTACCGCTGCCCCTCTCTCTCTCTCATTCGCTCTCTCTTTCGCTCGCTGTCTCTCGTCCATACACACACTGACTCTCTCGCTCTCACTCTCTAGCCTTCCTACTCGATGCCGTTCCAGACCTTGTCTCTCGAGAAAATAGGTGTGCGCAGGCCTCGCATATCGTGCACCGCTACATTAAGCGCACCGAGGAGAAGATTCACATGTACAATGGAATTATTTCTGCCGACACTGGCAAGTAATATGTACGCAGAGTTTGGCATGAAACCTTTAAAAGTAAAAACACCGCGAAGCTTATAACCATCTACGACCCGGTTAAACAGTTTACATGCAGATTGATGCCATCGCCCATTGAATTCGACGTGTGGCGATACACAGTCCAATGCACACAAAATTGCCCGTGGCGCAAGTAAGAGAAATTCCGCTTCGAGCTCGTAGATGCCCTGTAGCACGTGTATTTTTGTAATATTGTAGTGGTCGCCGGTGTCCAAAGCCAAACATAAGCGAGTATCCTCCTTTACGACGCAACGTATACGCTTTCCCTCTATCGGTAGAGATATCATCATCTTTGGCTGTAATTTTAAAATCCTTTAATTTTTACAAAGCCATAGACATTTAATAAAAAATTTAAAGAAATTTAAAATTACCTGTAATTCGAAAGTTGATAATTTTTTTAAAAGAGTTTCTCCTTGTTGTTCCGGTTGAAGCTGCCCCGTTTCAGGACAATAAAAATACAGCGAGGCAATTCTGTAGTAATCGAGCATCTCCTGCTCTAATTGAATATATGCAGCATCTTCATCCACCAGTTGCACGTAAAAAGACGATGGTGTATAGAAACACGAAATACGTAATTCTTTATCTTGATGCAAGAGAGCATCAATGTTACGCCAACCGATATCGAGTAGCGAGAGCGACTCCATCGTGACGCTTTTAGTTTAGATTGCCTCTGCAGCTAAACACCTCCGAATAAACACTGGCACCCCTGCAGTTTTCGTACGGGGCCGAGAGGACCGCTTTTCCGGCGGCTACAATTTTACGGGGGGGTGTGGTGGTGGGGGTAAGCGTCAGCCACGTGCCACAGGTGAGTAGCCGCAGCAGCAGCACCAGCAGCACCAGCAGCACCAGCAACCGCATAGCTCGGTATGGGAGGGTAGACATTTAAATTTCTCGAAATATGTGGGGGCTGCGCGGACCGAGCAGGTAGACTCAGCGTCGAATAGGTAGACTCCGCGCCGCCGCCGCCCGCCGCTTGGAGCCTAAATATGCTTGATACGAAAAAATTGATTTAGTTTAAATTTCGCTGTCGTGTAAACATCATCGTCATAATGGATAGTAAATGGGTGCATCCGTGGACAAGTATAATATGCGGGCCTACGTCGTGCGGAAAATCATGGTTTATAAAACGTTTTTTAAATTCTCTCGACGACATGTCCAATGTGAAATTCGACCGCATTATATTTTATTACGCAGAGTGGCAAGATGGTTACAAGAGTGAAAATTTTTTGAATAACGGCAAATCTATAGAGTTTCGTGAAGGCTTACCCAATCCTGAAGATTATTCAAACGACCCACATTTTAAAAAATTATTAATAATCGACGATTTGATGCGTGAGGCTTCTAACCATGTTATCGTCGATCTCTTTACGAAAGGCTCTCATCATAAGAATATTTCTGTATTTTTTATAACGCAAAATTTATTTCACAAAGGAACGTATGCTCGAGATATAAGTCTCAACGCCTCGTACATTGTGTTATTTAAAAATCCTCGAGACCGCGCCCAGATACAACATCTCGCGCGACAAGTCTACCCCGAAGATCCGAAATTTTTAAAAGAAGCGTATCAAGATGCAACTACAAAACCTTTTGGTTATTTGATGATTGACTGTAAACAGAGCACACCGGACGAGTTTCGATTCAGAACGGCCATTTTTCCCGACGACGAGTATCAATACATTTACTTGCCAAAGTATACGACAAGTTCTCTGGAACAAACTATTTAATGTAAAAAAGACAAAACTCTACATATTATTCTTCAGTCGTAGCCCAACCATGCCGAAGCGTGCATCGTCGTCTGCAGCAGGCGGCTCGGGTAATAGTAGTAAACCACCGTTTGAAAAAAAATATATCGCTCTCTTGGATGCTCTCAGACACTCGGATAAAAATCAACGCTTAGCAATTTTGAAAGGCGCCGACGAAAAGTTAATAAAATATATTTGCGAGTGCGCGTTAAACGTTCTTCACGGTACAGTGACATTGAAAAATCATCAAAAAAGTAAACTGAAAAAACACAAAAATATTTTAAGAAAACTCGCCTCTAAAGCAAAAAATAAAAACGCTTGGAAAAGTAAAAAACGTGTCATTGTGCAAAAAGGTGGCAGTTTTCTTCCATTCTTATTGACACCGATACTAGAGGGTGTACTGTCAATGTTCCGTTAAAATCATTTATAATGTCGAGTATAAAGAAAATGGTGTTATTACCAAAGGAGCAGCTCGACAGAATACGACAACGAGAGTGGAGTGCAACTTCGGCAACAGGTAGCCCCGAAGCGACCAGCCCCCCTGTGGCGCTAGGGTCTACGCAGACTGTAGGAGATAATCTCACACGCCTGGACGATGAAATGAGAAAAATTCTCGATTCGAGAACGTACCCAAACGAGCAAGAACGTTTAAAAGATTATTTGAGTGTTTTACGACGGTATTTATTTTTTGTGGAAGAAAAACGCAATCCCGTGATAGATGTGAAAGCTGCAGACTCGGAGGCATTATCGGACGAGTTGATTATTCAAAGTGTTCCGAAGATTTACAAGAGAATCACGCAGCTGCTATTGAACCACTTGAAGGCACGCCGCGACCGCATAACGTGGAGTGCCACTGGTGTCGTATCTATCGACGGGGAGACAATTAAAAATTCAAACATTATCGACTTGATGAACGAGGCTGCGCGCTCGCGGAAAAAAATTAAATCTGTCGGTAGAAAAGAGTTTGCGAAACTACTTCGCGATATCAACGTGCCTAAAGAATATGTGGGGAACCCCAATTTGTGGAGTATCGCCGGTGCCGAGTCGAGCAGAGACTGGAGCAAATTAAGCAATGACGACGACGACGACGACGGCGACGACAACGAGACATCTGCGGGGAACGATTTTAAGACACCGAAAAAACGTTTCAACGAAAGTG